>LR736861.1:5544340-5600463 GCA_902654985.2 Oryctes borbonicus | reverse complement strand
AAGTTATGGAATAAATTCATAAAATTTGAAGCAGTTTGCTTTTCGCATGAATGCTCCGACTAGATTTTTTTTAAAATATACATTTTTGCATGCTCCACTTGTTGATTTCGAGTAGTGACATCACAACCACTATTTTTTTAATTCAATTTATTTTTTTATATCATTTAATTCCCTAAATGGTACCGTCAAAATTTGAATACCTCACATAACGAAATTTTTTATTAGAAAATTATATTAATTTTCAGATTTAGTCTGTGATGCTATCAATCTCAGTACATTATTACGTAGATTTTCAGTAATTTCAATATGGGTGAATTATTTTACCTTCCTTTGTTGTTATATTAAAAAGATTACCAGAAATTGTAGAGAAAAGAAACATTTAGGAGCGCCTTCAATAGAATATTTTTAAGAAAGCTAAAAGGGGATGTTACAAGGTTATAAAAATTTTCCATTGGGCATGTAGAACGGTTTTCAAGCGTATTTTAAGAACTATTTTGATATTTTGATTTGTTAACTGCCAACTATGCTGTATTAATTGCGCAAATTTTCAATGAAATTTGAAATAGACTTTCAAGAATTCTTCCTATATGTGCCCAGAAAAGTATTAAAATTTATCTTAAATCTTAATAATTTAAAATAAATCTTCGGGCAGATGTTTCTAACTTAAAGCAATCGCTTATTTGATTGTTGCAGGTACGATCATCGCACTTCTGGTAATTCTACTTCCTGGAGATAGTGATGGCCATATATTAGATGAGGTTCCCTTGGTAGATGGGTAAGTTCTTACATGTTATTGTTAATGTATATACAGGGCATATCTTTATTTGACTTATTGAAAGTGCAAATACCGGCTTGATCAAACAAAAGATTTATCTGTACGAACCGATAATGTATCAAGGAAATTTTAAGGCATATTTAAATGTAATAATAGGGTATACGTTCATTCAAGATGGTTGCAATATGTGTTCTAATTGCTTGAATATTGTCTAATCTTATAAGAATTATATTCTATTGTCTACCCGTCTTAATCGAAATTACGTCTGACAATTATTGACAAGTTTGAAAATTAAATTTACATTTGATGTTTATTAGCGTATCTATGCAATTATCTGTGGAGGATTTCGTCATCAGCTCTCACACTTTGCAGTATCATATCTTGATCTATATCAATTAAGTGGCCGTGTTGCTGAATTTCTGTGCAGTAAGTCGCAAACCTGGTAGTAGTAGACTCAAGAAAGAAACCGCTGAAACTAAGGTACTTGTCTAGAAAAGATCTCGACAAATACGAATATAAAATTTGTGTTGTGCAAAAACTCGAACCAATTGATGACATTGTGAGTGTGCGATACTGTAAGTGATATGAAAACCACATAAATGATGGTCAAACCCTTCCTTTTAGATGAAGCTTGGTTCCATCTCAATAGTTTTATTAACAAACACATCACGCCTATATGGTCCAGAGAAATCGTTTATGTCATCATACGGAAACCATTGCATTCTGAAAAGGTTGGTGGTTGGGTAACGCTTCACGGAGAAGAATTATAGCGCTCCATTGTTTTTTTCAGAAAAGCAGAAAAATATCGTGGCAACCATTTCTAAACCAGTTGCTTGATGACGAATTGACAAGAAAATACCCTGAGGTGTCACTCAGAAACTTGGCAGACTTGTCAGATCTACCGAATGTTGTAAAACGCCGCTTTCCGTTTCTGCGGAACCTTAGGGAGTAAAAGCTACCCCTGAGATTTCGACGATTTTAGGAATTTTGCAGTATTATTTACATTATTTTTATTATAGGGCCTACGGATTTTTCCGTAGGCCCCCCACCACCATGATGCGAAGAGAGGGTTGAACGAAAAAGGGCAAAATATACGCACAAGTTATCCCCGGGAAATACCATTTATGCTTTGCTGCTCCCCTATTCTTAACTGCCCTGAAAAAAATTAAAGACAACTGTAATGTATTGTAATGTTACTCCTACGCCGGAGATTTCTTCCTTTTTTAAATTTGGATTGCATGGAAACTAGCAATTGTCTCATTTGCGATCTATGTTACCATCTCGCAGTCCATATGTTTCTTCATATTCTTCCCTAAAATTCTCCAAATCAAAGTACGAAGATCGCTCACTTTATAATGCGGTTTCCTTATGTTCGTCCTTCGATACTCTGTTAAAAGTGTGTTTACATGTGTACGGTTTCTTTCTCAATGCTGAATCTGTGTTTAACATGGTTCTCTGCTGATTTCCAATACAAGCGCTTGCTGAAGTTGCGATTGTTTGATCTAATGCAATTTCATTTAATTTACGTGGATTTCTGCTTTTATGTGTACATTAAATGAATTTAAATATGTTTTTGTGATAAATACGTACACATACGATGTTTTAAATGGATATAAATACAATATATATAAGACATACGAAATAAAATAAATGAAATGATGAATTTACATAGTAAGGTGAATGGAATATTAAATTTACAAAGCAAAACAATGGAATTACGATTTTATAAAATATAATAAGACAGATGGAAAACGTATTTAGAGATATATAACATTATTTTTTTTTTATTCGTAATAACGGTGTAAACTGCAAAAATCGTCAAATTTCAGGGGTAGCTTTCATTTCCTAAACGTGAGATTCCGCCGAATCAATACGATTCAATACGATTGGCGAGTAACACCTCAGGATGTTTCCTTGAAAGGGATGGATACTTCCAACAATCCACAAAGCACTATACAAACAATGAATATATCACACGCAACACAAAAATCTATCAAAGCAATTCACGCGATAACTTCCTCAACGCATTTATTAACATGAAACGATGTGGTACGATTTGTACCACATTCGCACATACGCTTTAAACAGATACTTATTTGCATCATTGCATTATTACCGTTAATTATGTCAAATGTAATTTGAATTTTTAATCTTGGAGCGATTTAATCAAGGTTTAATGGTTAGATATAGTTGTATCAAACAAAAAAAATAATTAAAAAAACAAGAAGCTCTCGATTACATTTTTTCATGACCATGTTGCATCTTATTTCAAATATACGTATGCGAAATCCGCGAACTTTCAGCCATCGTGCAACATCAAGATCAAGCCTATTTATTAGAGGTTATTTTGTAAATATTTTTTTATTTAAAACGTAATGCTAAATTTAAGATATTTACGATGTATTTGATAATACTAGGTTATTTTATTTAGGTTATTTAGGTTCTAAAGTTAAACTAATGAAAGAACAAAAGGGTAAAGTTGTAAGAACTTTGTTGCAAAAATATCAAATACTTTTTGTCTGTGAAGACAAAGCTATGAGTTATAAGTAAAGTTCGTCACTTTCCGTGCACTTCACGAAATTAGCAGAGACTAGACAGATTCGTGTTTATTCGTCTCATGAAAATGGGTTCGTGTTGCCTACTGGCTACTCCGAGAATCGACAAAACACGAGTCTGTCTAATCTCTGCTAATTTCGTAAAGTGCACGGAAAGTGGCGAACTTTACTTATAAGCTATTGATCAGCTTTTAATAGTTAAAATGTTATTACAGTGAAAACAATTTCAACTTAAGCGATATACATTTTAAAAGTTAAGATTTACATCTTATTCGATTTGTGTTAAATAATACATATCACTTGTTTGGTGCATCTTTTATAGTTTAAAATATGTACCAGAACTGTCTTCATATTTTGGTTAATTTTTACAAATCTCAAAAAGGGCATGCAACTTGTGGAACAGGTTTTATGACGCTGTAAAAGTAAGCAAGAGTACAGTATGTAAAAATAACTTGTGCATAATATAAAAGAGATCACTTATTACTAAGCCTGCAGAAACGAGTATGCATCAGGAAATTAGCAGAGACTAGACAGACTCGTGTTTTGTCGACTCTCAGGGAAACTAGTAGGCAACACGAACCCATCCTCATGAGACGAATAAACACGAGTTTGTCTAGTCTCTGCTAATTTCGTGAAACGTAAATCGTTCCTGCAGGCTTACATATTACTTTTCGAATGGGAAATATTTGATATCAATTCATTACCTTTTAGGTTAATGGAAAGATATAATCTTGGAAATCAGGTAGACAGAACATAATATATTATACATGGACAATCGTGTAATACGTCAATTATTAAGGTGTATCTATTCATTTCGAATTGATTTGATCCATATAGCGGAAAAATAGTATTAATGTGTAGTCCGTGTTGATTAATGTTGACGTTATTAACGATTTTTATTAACGATTTTTAATCCGATTTTAATGAAATTGGTAGATAGATAAATTTTAGAAGTACATATATAAAATATCGTTTTCTAATCAATTTAAAAAACTGAGAGCTTTAGTTTTTTTGAGAATATTTCTTTTACTATTAACTGTAAAAATTGTTAAAAAGTACTATCCAAATGATGTAATATGTACAGTGGCGGCCATATAAATAGCACAGATAAACTCAGGTAGCTGGCATGCAGTTTATAATAAACACACAATATTTTATAAACTTCAAGATAAACAAATTAAAAAAATATATATATTATTTTTTAAGTGGGCACAGAAATAGCACACTTAATAACAATAACGAAACACTGTATTATTTCTCTTTTTTAATTCTTTTTTGCTTTTACATTTAATATTTTGTTGGAAACCCTTTACAAGCCAATATTGCTGCACATCTTCCCGGCACACTTTCAACTAATTTTTGACATCTCTCTACAGCAATGTTATGCCAGGCTTCTTCAATAGTATTCCATAATTCGTCTAATGTCGCTGGAGATTTAGACTTTATAACAACCTCAACATCCCCCCATAGATTTTCTATGGGATTTAAATCAGGGCTTTGTGCAGGCCATTCTAACATTCGAATCTGTTTCTCCTCTAGCCACTGTTTTACGGTCCTCGCCGTATGTTTGGGATCATTGTCGTGCATTAAACCCCAGGTTACTAGAAGAAATTCATCGGCATATGGTTCCATCACGTTTTCTAAATTGTTGCGATAAACATACTGATCCATTTTTCCTGCAATTCTGAATATCCGTGTTTCAATGTTTTTATAGTGTACCTAGGGTTGAATCTCCGATTGATGGGTCGTCGCACATACATTTTTCCATCAGACCCAAGTCGGTTGTATTTGCTCTCATTTGTCTAAAGTACAGATTTCCACAAAGAAAGCGGCTTTTCTTTGTGCTTTTCGCAAACGGTAATATTTACGGTTTTTATTTGAGTGGCTTTCGTACTGCAATACACCCATGTAGGTTAAATTCCTTCAGCCGACGTCGTATTGTTCTTCTCGATATATCAATATCAAATTGGTTATTAAATTCGGTTTTTATTTGTGTAGCTGTGCAAAAAGGATCTTCTTAACTTAATCGACGAATAAGGTTGTCTTCTCGTAAGGTTGTTTTACGAAGCCTAATCTTCCGTTTTTTGTTTTCTAAAGTTTTTTCCGTCTGAATATGCTTTATCGCATTTTGTATTAATTTACGTGAGCAATTTAATGTTCGTGATATTTCTGAAATTGATATGCCCTTCTCTTTCATGGTGCAAATTAACTCTCTTTTCTCTGGTGTGCAATGTTTTCCTCGTCCCATTATACCAACACCTAAATTTTTGTTATTAATAAAACGTTAATTTTAAAAGTGGTAAGTACACCACTTTTTTGGTACAAAATAACTCGAACTGTAACACTATAATAAGATTCCGCTACAGAACCGACAACTGTGCTATTTATGTGCCTGCTAGAAAAGTGAAACTAATTTTTTTTTTTCATTGAATGCCGAATTATTGTTCTGGGATACGTAGCTAGGGGAAGTACATACAACCTTCTCGGGGACTTTCACGCTTTTAATAAAAATTTAAATGGGAACAGCTTTAGCGGTTAATTCAAGTAAAATTTGATGCCTGTGCTATTTATGTGGCCGCCACTGTATAATTATTAATATCTACCTCATGGTCTGCTAGCAGCTGATCAGGCTAGCAGACTTTAGGCACCTTTATTTCTTATATGGGGTTTGCTTTGTTGGGCTTATGGATGGTAATTATGACAGCGTGTTTTCAGTTATTTGGGAAATGTTGTAATGTAAGAATACCATGAATTTATGTCAGCAAAGGCTTATAGGCAGTTCTTGGTATAGCCTTTAAGGCACGGGGTCTTTGCCGTTCTTTAGTAACTTAATCCTCTCAGAGACTTCTTCAACATCTATTCTGTTCAACGATTCTTCCTAGCACGCAATACGTATTTGATTTTTAGTTTGGCCTTTGTAGTTGATTAGAAACTATATTTTTATTTGGGTAGAAACAAACACTTGTCGTATGTTATTTTGTTCATGATGCCCGAAAAAGATGCTTTGGCATTAATTACAATGTTTTGATTTAATTTTGAGAATATTTTGCTTTTTTTTTCTTATTAAAGCTGTAGTATTGTAAAAATAACGAACGGGGAGAATTGTTGAACATGCACATTATAGAAGTACAGCAATAAATATTTTAAAAGCAAAGTTATAATTTTACGTTTTAAATGTGACTCTCGAAAAGATTTTCCTCCTTATATGTAGTTATGCGTTTTATTATTCTGTCTTTATCTTTTATTTTGAAAATTCATATCTTTTCCATTCATTTGTAAAGATAGATAAAAGAAGATGGCCGTACAGAAACATGCACAATAATCAACAAAATTAGAAAAAAGCTAAAAAAATAATTATCTTATAACATTCATTAATAAACACATAAAACATGGATTGTACAAAATTAAAAGAGTGAAACACCAAAAAGAAACTATACAACATTTAATTTCTTTACAAAATGTTTGAAAATGAGAAATTAACAAAACGTAGCAAAATACGAGCAATAAAATAAAAAAAAAACAAAACCAAAATAAAGAATTTCTCTTTGAATAGGCCTAAAAATCCAAATAAAAATTTAGTTCCTAGCGCGTAATAGGGGAATCCCTCACCTACATTAACATATATTTATTCATAATTGCGTTGATGATTTGGTTGCAAATGAGGAAGTGTGATACAATAATGCTGTTTATTGTTTTTATATCACCAAATTTATTAGTACCATTTATTGTACTTTGTAAAATCGTAATTCCATTGTTTTGCTTTGTAAATTTAATATTCCATTCACCTTACTATGTAAATTCATCATTTCATTTATTTTATTTCGTATGTCTTATATATTTTTTTTTATATCAATTTAAAACTTTGTATGTATACGTACTTATTACAAAAGATGTTTAAATTCATTTAATGTATGCATGGAAAGCAGAAATCTGCGTAAATTAAATTAAATTGCATTAGATCAAATAATGGCAACTTCGAGAAGCACTTGTATTAGAAATCGCGATGAAAAACAAACCCTAGACAGGGAACCACTTTATTGAAGAATTAAACAAAAATTCAGCGCCGGGAAAGAAACCGCAACGCACACATATGTACATACATAAAAATATAGTACAAATAAACATGCAGATGATTTTTGATCTCTCTTCCGCTAACAAACGAATATCTAACTATATTACGGCAGACCTTAAAATCAGTATTAAAGCAGACAACCGCTATACTGCTTTGCAACATTCAATAGAATATTGAGATGATATACTTGTAGGAATTATGATGAAGAAACTGAATTTGCAAACGATCAGAGAATGGGAGACAAAAATACTGTCAACAGATATGTCAACATTTAAATCGGTTTACTTATATCGAATTGCCAAAAAATTGAATTTAGAGGCTATATAGTTAAGTCAACTACATATATTCAAAGGCTACGTTAAAGTGTCGCAACGAAAAACCACCACAAGTACAACAAACAAAGTATAATCTGCAAGAATAATTACAATATACATTTTTGTAAGGGACTTATTTCATTGGCAACGGATGAAAGAATCCAAAGAATGAAATTCAGCAAACTATGTTCGAAATGCTTAAAAGTAGATCATGTAAGCATCAATTGCTCACCAACGAAGTATAAGTTATAATAACAGATGACCAGCTTGTTTTACACATCTGCAAACAAAGCCAAATAGATCAACCTGATTCGCCAATCAAGTGCTTAAGAGGAAATTACATAAGCAGCAATTCATGAGTTATATAATTCGTAGTGGCGGACAACCAACCTTGTCTCACACATTGCTAAAGAAAATCAAGAAATTCTGTAACACCAAATCCCACAACTTATTATCGACAGCTTCGGTAAATATTTGGATAGCAAAGATTGTGCCGGCAAATGTTGAGTAACACCGGATGTGAGTTCCAATTCAACTTTATAACAAGAAGAATGGCCAAACGGTCTTGGGTTGAAACGAATACATATCAATGTATTATTACCTGGCACAACACAAACAACATTATAAAACACTTAGTACTTGTTTTCATGCTTCGAAAACAATGTAAACATTCCGAACATTACCAAGTTAGCCAATCCTCATTTCAATATTTTTTTTATTAGTCGGTGTTAAACTATTCTTCAAAGTATTTTACTTTGCGCAAATAAAATCTGTTTCAAATGGACTTGCAATTTCACTTCTATTCGACATCTCAAATTAACATTACCAACAAACGTTTCCGTCGAAAACTCTAAATCCAAAGGCAAATATTGCACTTCAAAAGAAAAGTCCTAAAGAGCCAGGTTCGCATCAATAAACATTTTCAATTTTCAATTTTTCTGGACGTTCAGCATTGCTTGCTTTTAATTCACCACAACTCATTCAATCAATGGTAAACCATCCAAGATTGTCACGTAAATCCAGGAAATTTACCACTTCTATGCGTAGATCTACGTTTCCAACGTAACCAGCCAGCAGGAGGAATAAAAAGTCATCCTAGAAAAGCATGAGCAACCAGCGTACAACTCTCTCAACCTCTACCACAAAGGTGTTGTAGATACTTGTCCGGGACGAGATGAAGAGACGCCAACTACCGCAACCACGTTGCAGCAACAACAGGACTTTCGTGACGAATTCAGCGGACCCCCCTACATTGGAGAAAACACGCTAAGACCGCGAAGTGTTTTTGTTAGTGTTATAGTGCGCGGCTTTTTCTTTAGAAACTCTAAGAATTATTTCCAAATTGAATATTACATAGTAGAAGGCAGTGCTTTCAAGGGAGGCGGTATGTTAAGGCTTTTTAGCCTTTTGTTTTATATCAACAAATTTATTAGTTTCATTTATTGTACTTTGTAAAATCATAATTCCATTGTTTTGCTTTGTAAATTTAATATTCCATTCACCTTACTATGTAAATCTATAATTTCATTTATTTTATTTCGTATGTCTTATATACACTGTTTTTATATCCATTTAAAACATTGTATATGTACGTATTTATCACAAAAGATGTTTAAATTCATTTAATGCATGCATACAAAGCAGAAATCTGCGTAAATTAAATTAAATTGCATTAAATCAAATAATCGCAACTTCAGCATGCGCTTATATTAGAAATCGATGTAAGATGAACGCTAGGTAGAGAACTACCTTAGTCAAGCATCAAACAAAGATTCAACGCGAAGAAGGGACACATACATACTTTTAACAGAGTATCCATACTTCGTCGGAGAACAAGCATTACGAACTGGCACGACCGCCTGCCGTCGCTCTTTCGCTTGTGCATCATACCCGCACTATCGGTGGTTTATAATTTTTCTGTTTATATGAAGAAGCAGTAGCAAGGGACACACATTACGCCAGACGTTGGAGCTCCTATAGGGTTTGGTGGTGGCCCTAATAATGCATAAGACGTGCAAACGTCGCGATACTGAAGGTAGAAAAATACCTTGCACTCGTATTAGGTGCGCTTATAATTACATAGAAGTACAAAAGTTGCGAAATTATATATACTGCGACATATTTATACAAAGGTACATAGAAATAAGCCCAAAAATGTGTACACACAAACAAATAAGGAAACTGCATTATAAGATGTATGTATATAGTACTAAGGCTATTTTTTATATAGACAAAAGGGGGATTTTTTAAATTTTATTATTTTATTTAATTTTTTTATGTTATTTATTTATTTTTATTATTATAATAAGTGGAACTGTTTTAATACATTTTTTTATACCTATGAGTTGTGTTTTATTTCGAGAGGTTTAGAGCTACCAAGCAAATAAGCAACTATTTTATATATTTAAATTTTGGTCCTGGCTCTTCGCAAGAAAAATACACCGAAGCAGACGATTAGCGGCATTGTTATTCAAATCACTAGAATGTAACAATATGTGTATTGGTTTGCAAAGGTTGGCAGCTCCGGGGAGCTGCGTTCAGAAGAGAGATAGGACGGAAGAGAAATAATAAGAAAAAAATAAGCCATAAAGATTGTGACACACAAAAAAAAAATTATAGTTATATTCTGAATCCCGGCTTTTTTAACATTTCCGTTACAGACACAACGACTTACCATACAATCTCTACCACCTTCTGCAGAACAACTTGGAGAACTTCACATTTGACCAAAATCTCACCGAGGATGCACTGTTTGGAAAAGACAGGTGTGATTCTTGTTTCACGGATCTACCTCGACTTCGGAAAGGCAAAGTCGGAGCACAGGTATACTTAAGCAACGCTTTTTTTCTTATCGAACTTTTGCGGGTGTGTTTTGGAAATATTTTAGTTTTGGGTGGCGTACGTGTCTTGCCAGGTTCAGTATAAAGATGCCTTGGCCAAAACCATCGAGCAAATTGATGTCATCAAGCGACTGGTGACAAAATACCCTTCGGATCTTCAACTCGTTACGACTGCTGACGGTATGTACATAAAATGTTCAAAAAAAATGTCTCCAGTTTTATATTAATATGGTTAAAGACTAGAAGCGGAGCAAAGATAAAGAAGGCAACAAACTAAATATCGGTAAAATAGGGAAAACTCATGTTGATCTCAATAAGGCTAATTAACAAGACTTCTGTTTTTACCTTGAGCAGAAAATGGAAAAGATAAAACCTAAAAAAATCGAATAATTGTAATGTAAAATATCACAAAATCTAATAATTTGTTACACTTTTATCTGTATTCATAAAGTAACTGAGTATCAACGTTTTAAAAAATACATTAAACCTGCGGCCAAAATTATTTTAAGGTTGACATTTATTAAAAAATTTAAATAGTTTCGTTAATCTAACTACGACAACAGTGGCAGTGGGTGACTTTTTGACAACGGGAGACGTTATTGTACTAGTTTAGAAAGATCGTTGAAAAAACGCAGCAATTGCTGACAGTTGATTACAAAGTACTCGCACCATACTGGCGGGAGTAGCAGTGGATATGATGCGCAGAAGGATATTTCCTCTTAATGTGTGCTTGAAGGTCGCCCATCTTTAATTCGTTTAAATTCCCAAAAGTGCCTGTAAATCTTGCAATTAGAGATATATCTGAATTAAATTAATCATCTGATATTAATTTGTTACACATGTAGTTTCGTTACAGCATAAATCGGAACTTTTAATTTGACTTAAAATGTCTATTTTGCACCCAGCAAGCGCAGAATTTAAAATGTTATCTTGCATTGTATTGGAAGTTCCTTTAAAGATGCCTAGCATTATTCAAAAAATTGTTTAAATGTTGTCCAAGCATCAGATTCAAATTAGCAGGAAAATCGATTAATTCCCTAAATATACCACGAAACTCTGATTTTTCGCTACTCT
Source organism: Oryctes borbonicus (assembly GCA_902654985.2). Lineage (NCBI taxonomy): Eukaryota > Metazoa > Arthropoda > Insecta > Coleoptera > Scarabaeidae > Oryctes > Oryctes borbonicus. Next base: position 5,588,833 of record LR736861.1, on the reverse strand, counting down.
TATGATCTGAAAGAGCTAGTTCAAAATCACAACAAAATTTAATACGTCACATTAAACGTTTTGATATATCGGCCAGAAGCAACCGTAACACTGCGGTTGAATGCTACACTACGAGACTGTTACGCGCAGAAAAAAATCGAACTAATAATGATATGAATGATCTCGAAACAATTTTTTATCGGGCGGAAGCAACCCGAACGCTGTGGTTGAATGCTACACTACGGAACTGCAAAATGCAGAAAAGGAATTCGAACTAATGATTGATTGATAATGATGATGAATGATCTTGAAACAATTTTTTTTCTATGTTATGAATTATTTAAAACATCTTCTCTAATAAATGCAGTCTTTGTCATTCTAACTCTATGTCGTGCTTCTCTTCTTTGATATTGCTTTTTCTTAAACTCAATTAGGGAATCTTTATTAGCCCTATTTTTCCTTCGACGAACATTCTGGATACATTCAGAACTAAAATTTTATTCTAAAAGCATTATTTGACGTTGCAAGCCGCTATAAATTCATTTTGTAAAACACTAGAATTGTTTTGCTTCTATTTTACGCTTGTTAACAATAACGTCATCATTTATGCCATTGTTAATTTTAATTTATAGTTTTGTTTGGTATTACACAGTACATGCAAAATAAAACTAGCGTTGATAAATACGATCAGTCACATTGTCAGAGATACATGTAATACAAATTTATAAAATAATACTTATTTGTCTTCTGTTAAGTTTTCGCTACCTTCTTTCATCTCTGATAGTACCTACACTGCCGTTTAGTGAAGTTCGGTCATACAATAAAAATCTATTATATCACACTGTATACAATTATTAATACATAAAATTAGAAAAATATTAAGCATACACTCTTTTCTAAGGGGTTAAAGCCATAAATTATTATGTAAAGTAGAAATATTGCGACAACCACACTAAAGTCCCTTTTATTATCATTCCAAGAATTTCTCGGAAGTACCGATCTTTTGAAACGGGTCGTTTGGGGATTATTAACGAACAATATATTTAGGAAATATACCGCAGTATCATTCTTGTTTATTTATCACAGGCGTAAAGATATAAATTTGCTTCATTTTACTGTTAAACGTGTGTTGGTGTGCATCAAAATTTACTTCAAAATGGCACGTGGCAAGCCTCCCAGTGTAGAAAAACGTTCACGCATTATTACGCTGTTTAAAGAAGGATATTCGGGGCGACGAATTGCTGAAAAAATAAATATGAGAAGTTCAACAGTAAATGACATCATAAAGCGATATCGGACAACTGGAACTATAGAACATCGTGTTCGTCCTGGAGCATCTAGGAAAACAACAAAAGCTGAAGATTTGAGAATTGTATTATTAAGCAAACGCAATAGAAAATTAACAGTGCCGCAAATAGCAGCCGAAGTCAATCGCGGCCGTGAAGAACAAGTTTCGGCGAGTACGGTAAAACGTCGACTTCAACAAGCGGACCTTCATGAACGCATTGCCATTCGAAAACCCTTATTACGTCGAGGCAACGGAGCAAAACGGCTACAGTGGGCCCGTTCTCATCTAGATTGATTGTTAGATGATTGGAAACACGTGCTTTGTAGTGACGAGTCAAAGTTTGAGGTTTTTGTGCAAAATCGACGAGTTTATGTCGGAAGATCTAAAACCGAAAAGTGATCCCGAACTGCATTGTGCCTACAGTGAAGCAAGGGCGTAGTTCTGTGTTAGTGCGGGGATGTTTCTCCTTTACTGGGACGGGAGATTTATGCAAAGTGCAGGGTGTAATGAGTAAGGAAAATTATTTTCCAATACTCCAGAATCATGCAGTGCCATCAGGATTGCGTATAATAGGCCGTAACTTTACATTCATGCATGACAACGACCCAAAACACACTGCGTTAGTGTGTAAGAACTATCTAAAGGAGCAAGAAGAACAGCACACCCTGAAAGTAATGACATGGCCCCCACAAAGCCCAGATTTGAACCCGATAGAGTTGTTGTGGATGAACTGGACAGGAGGATCCGAAAAATATGCCCCACTTCACAAGAACATTTACGGAATATTCTGCAACATGAATAGATTAATATTCCACAATCCATTTTAACAAAACTTATCGAAAGAATGCCTAGAATAGTTCGAGCGGTGATTAACAGCAAAGGAGGTTTCTTCGATGAAAAAAAGAAATAATGTTCAGTATGTTATATTAGGCCAGAATAACTTTTTATTTATTTATTTTTGTCTTTTTTACCTGTACATACAATAAAATTGCATTTTGTTTTTAGTTTCGTTTGTTTCTGTAACCTTTTCATGTCATTTGTCACCTAACAATAGATCTAAGTCATTGAAAAAAGTGAAGTCGTTAAGGTAGTTTTCCCGTCTTAGTATGATTGTGCCTAGAAATTTTATGACTTCGAACCAGGTCTTTTCTATTTAGTGTGGCATTGCACTGGTGTAGCACTAAATCCTGAAGTCGATGAATCATTTGAGATATTTCCATGTATATGTCTCTCTTTGGATGATGTAAATTCTCTATGTAATTTTCCATTAAGCCAATTAAGCATTGTAATTCATTATACAGCCGTATTTTATTTGCAGTTACTGTTTCAAGCTCAAGATTTGATGTGTTGAAACTGTTGTAGCTTCTTGCAATTGTTCTATTTCAGTATTCCTCTAGACAGAAGACTGGATTGCTTCTGCATGGAATATCTAAACTGATAGTATCAACTAATTGTGTTATGAAATTATTGAATTGTTTTACTATTCTGCGCACAATCATAATCCTCTTCTCTTATATTGAGGATGTAAAAATAACTTTCTTCTATTTTTCGTATTATTCAGGTATTATGGACGCCTTTAATAATGGAAAAATTGGCAGCTTGATAGGAGTAGAAGGTGGTCATTCGATGGATTCACGTCTAGCAGTTTTAAGAATGTTCTATGATATGGGCGTGAGATATATGACATTGACCCATTCCTGTAATACCCCATGGTAAGGCTTCTTATTTGTTACACATCCTAAATTCACGGTCATAATTAATGCACTACTCAATGTTTCTGATATATTTTCTATAATTATTGTTTCTATATTTTCTAAACGTTTGTGGTTTAACAGAACATATCGGATCGCCTTATGCTTTGACATTTCTGGCGAAAATGATAAGTTATTGTCAAGTTCTCTTAAACAGTTTTTCTTAAGTCGTTTGTTTAGTTCATTTAAGTTTTAATGACGAGTTTTTTTCGTGTATAGAATTTAAGTTAATAAAGTTTAAATTGAAAATCATGAAGAGGCAAAAAGCTTCAAAGTCGAAAAGAAACGTACAGTGCGCTATGTGGCTAATTTGCTGGGCGTTAATCATATGACCGTCAATCTAATGGTTAGAGGACTCAGGGAATCCAGATCGTACCTTAGAGAACATAGGTCAAAGTAAAAAACGAGTCACAACTGCGAGATATGATCGTTCTTACAAATAAATCCGGAATTCAGAAACCAGCTTAAAGCAGTCAGAAATGTCAGAGTTAGCTGTATAGAGAAGGCCGAGGGAAGTAAAATTCTTTACTTCCTGCAGCAGACAGAGTCCAACGTTTGCGATTTGTCCGAAATCATGCAAATTGAACAGTCGAAGATCGGAAGCGCGTTTTGTGTTAGGATGTGACGAGAGTAACTTTAAAATCTCCAGATGGTCGCGAAAGAGTATGGTGAAGAACTGGAGAAAGATATCTCGACTGCACATTAGTGGTGAACCAAACACGAGGAGCTTCAGAACTACTTGATACCCCTAAGGGACAATTTCATGTTCATGCAGGATAATGCGAGCCTTCACACCGATAGACAAGCTTTGGATTACTCACGAAAGGTCAACATTCAAGTCATGGCCACTACGGAACCCAGACTTACCTCCGATTGAGCACCTTCGGGATACTTTAAAAAAATTAGTAAAGGGTTATTTAGCAGCTTCTGGTAATTTCCGGGAATTGGAACAAGTCCCTCTTTTGGAATGAGATAATATTTCGTAAAAAGTAATTCAAAATTTGAAAATCCGAACAGTTATCAGAGCTAAGGGAGATTTCACGCGTTATTAACTTTCATTCTTTCGTTCCATTTTTATTTTGTTTATAGTTATTTATGATTTCCGATAATATTGTTTTGTATATGTTGTTGTAGACTTCCACGGTCGTTGTTTTCTTTTAAAGAATTTGAAACCGCGTCGTAATTGCATGAGACTGCCGACGTTTCGCTCTCAATTGCACGGAGCTTCTTCTGGGCTGCTGCATATTGCGTCGCTGCTGTACGAAGTAGGTTGCCTATTTTGTCGATAACACCTTGAATGTAGGGTAATAGGCAAGCTGCTCCAGAGGCATAACGTCAAAATAATTTTCAAACCCCTTTCCAAAATCTCCGACTTATTACCGTCCGTCAAAAACAAAACTTCCCCCCGACACACTCTATGTCTGTCTACCGGATGTCTACCAGATCCCTTGTTCTTGTGGTAGTGTATACATCGGGGAAACAAAGCGGTCAGTCATCACGAGTGTGACGGAACACAGACGTTGTACTAGACTGCTGCGGATACCCGATTCTGCATTGGCCTAGCACAAGCTGGAAACCGGCCACCAAATTTTATTTAAAGATACGAAACTTCTGTCCCACGAACCCTACTAGCATTCTATTAAAATCCAAGAAGCTATCGAAATCTGCAAACATTCCAACAATCTAAACATTTTCAGTGGAAATCCCTCTTGTGTGAATCATTCTTCATACAGCAGCGACGAAACATGCAGCAGCCCAGAAGAAGCTCCATGCAAGTGAGAGCGAAACGTCGGCATTCTCATGCAATTAAGACGCAGTTTCAACCCGGAAACCCAAATTCTTTGAACGAAAATATTGTTTTGTCTTTGAATGGAATTTATAAACTTTCCCATAAGTTTCCATTTCAAAAGAAGTCAACTGAGGAACCAATGCTTAATTATCTCCAGTTAAATTGCTTTTTGATGATATTAAAAAATAATCCGCTGAAAAAACAGTTTTGTAAAAATTATATAGAATTATTTGAGTGCTGCGTTAATTGCGAACATGAGAATATATTAAACACGACTGCATAAAACTCAAAAAAAGATTACTGAATTCTTAACATTTGCATAGGGCCGATAATTCTTACGTTGACGATAATGTGCCGATACTTAATCTGACTGATTATGGAGCAGTAAGTATAAATTTCCATTTTATTTTTAAAAATTACGAATATATGATTTTGTCTATTGTAAGATGGTAGTGAAAGAAATGAACAGATTGGGCATGTTAGTGGACTTATCTCACGTTTCCCATGGCGTTATGAACAGGGCGATTGAAGTGAGTAGAGCTCCTGTGATATTCTCGCATTCTTCGGCCTACACTGTTTTTCGTCACAATAGAAATGTTCCTGACGATACCTTGGATCTTGTGGTACGTGTTTATTACTTAATAGTAATCAACTACTGAATTATCTAATGTAACGATTAAATTGTTGAGATTTGAAGATGTCATGCTTTAAAGACTTTAAAATATAAATTTTCGGATTTAGGTTTTTTTGAAACTCCGTCGGGGGATTCTTCCGGAAAATTTGACTAAACGTAAAAAACGTGTTTGCTCACATGTTGGTTTACATAAAAAGTGTCAATGATATATGTAATAGTGTTTTCTCTTGATTTCTTTGCTTCTTCAAAATTTTGATCTTGATATACAATTTTTTCTTGTTTCTGAACCAAACGACATAGTTTGAAAATTTTTGGTTCTTCTTGTTACGTAAATTAATATTATTTCCTATTCTAGAAAGAAAATGAAGGTGTTGTCATGGTAAATTTCTATAGCGGATTTATAACAAATTCGCCCGAAGCGTCGATAGCCGATGTAGCAGGTATAATTTTAGGCAGTAACTAGCGCTATTTGAAACTTTCTACTAATTTACCATACTCTATATTACAAATTCCGCATTTCTAGCTCACATAAATCACATTGCAAGGAGGATAGGTCCAAATTACGTTGGGATTGGCGGAGATTACGATGGTGTTGATGAGTAAGTTCGAAATTTATCCCAAAAACAACAAAGGGTGTTTCAATATGACTTATACATACTATAGAACGCGAAAGTATGGGCTATTTTAACTGAGCAAATTCATATAAACCTATATCCCATTCTCAGTGGTTAAAGAGACATTGTTGCTTAAATATTCCCAACAGGAAGCTTCAGAAAATGTTAATCATAGCGAATATTTATAAAAAAAAATAAGCCATACTACTCACCTAAATACTGTTATTTCCTTTCCTTCTTATTTTCTTATTTTCTTTCCTTCGACCATATAATCGAGTATGTTGTTAAATAGAATGCCAACCGGTTTAGAAGACGTCTCCAAATATCCAGATCTCATTGATTATCTTCAAAATGAAGATCCAGAATTCTGGACGGATGATAACCTGAAGAAACTAGCTGGGCTCAACTTGATACGAGTTTTCAAGAAAGCTGAGGAGGTAACCATGAAATTTGTAGGATTTATTATGTCCAATATGTTGCTACATAGTATCTTTGTTTCATTTTAGGTTAGAGATAGTTTGGAAAATGAGCAGCCGTATCAATATTGGATACCAATGGAGGATTTGAACGCAGTGGATGATGAAAGCCTTTGGAGGTGCCGTACACTTTTAAATAATACCAGTCCGGCCATGGCTGCTGAAATTGTCGTCGATAAGCGATAGATAGTATGTAGTTAATAGAATGTATAGTTGTTTGTCCTCTAGAAATACGCTACAATAAAATTGCTAGATCATTGTTGTATATGTTTTGTTTATTGCGTTATTATTAAATACTTTTGCAAATAAACACCCTGCTTTAAATTTTCGTTTGCTTCTACTGTGTTCACATACATTAAAACACAAGTTGATTCATTTTCGACCCCCACCATGAGCAGCAAGAGTCTTTTTTTTTAAATTTTAATCATGTATAACAAGTTAACAAAAGTATTCGGCATTATACTTTTTTAATTCACGAAAAATAAATTTTAAGTTTAAATAAAGTAGCCATGAAAATTCAAACTCATACATTTCAATTGTCGTCCATTGTGCGTTGATGTGTTAAGTACTTTTTATTCAGTGAACTATTAGTGAGTGGAAGATATTTACAATTAGACACATCGTTTTATTTTTCTAAATCTTAGAAACTTGGTCGAGAATGGGTCGTTTACTGAGCCGCGTTTTGTTTACGTAAATAAGAATTGAAATGAAAATCAATGCAAAATTTTCTAATGATTGATTGAAGGTAACTGATTTGGAACAATGAATGAAAATAACAATAGCAGTTATAACAATAGAAAATAAAACAATAAACCTATAATTATAGCAAATGTTCAAATAACTGGCCATTTTCATTAATGCCTAATTACGCACGCCTCCCAGCATTTTGAATTGCCCATCGACATTTTGGAGTCTGACTCTAAGGTTGTAAGTATTGTTACCCAAGAAGTTATGCTCGAAGAAGGTTTTGGTATTTTTCTCGATTAATATTTCTTCATACATCAAATAATTTTTCAAAACACACATTCTAACGTTCAATCGAAAACGATATTGTGGTGTCCTTACCCTATTTTGTACTGCCCAATAATACTATGTTTTTCTGTTAGATTCCAGAATTGGAAAACTTTTATTCATCTGATTTCCTTTAAAAAGTATTCGCCGTCTTCTAATCTGCTCACTAATTAGTTGCAATACTTCAGTCGCAAAAAAACACATTTAATTTAGCATTTGTAAAACGCGTTGATTTTCATTCATGATCCATTCTCGACTAAGTTTCAATGAAGATCTGGAAAAATGATTCGTTATCTAGATAATTGCAAATATCTTATATCTATTTCGGTTCGACGAATGAATACTTAGCGCATTTCCTTTCTCTTTGTCGGTATGCGACATATAACAGTTTACATTAAGGTCATTTGTATCTGACCGATTGAAAAAGGAAAAAATGCAATCAAAACGGCAGAGACTGCGACTTTAATTAAAACGATCGATGCACATTTAGTATGAAATTAGGTTCGCAACGAATGTATTAAACTTGGAATAAAATGCAGCAACATTTTTATGTTTATTACTTACCGACGTTCACAATTTGTATTAGTAAAAATAAATTACATAAATAAACGAGGTACTAAATTTATTGCGTTCTATTCTTCCATTTACCAATTTGCAGGTCTTTAGTCCATACAAATGTAGGAATTAAATTTAATTTTCTATTCTAATATACAGAATCGAAAGATATAGAGCTCGCGTATTTCTTTGCGGGTTCATAAAAAGGTAAGCTTAAATTTGTACGTTTAATAATGAAACTTCGAAAACGTGTTTTTCGTCCGTTCCGATTTTACGAACGGACTTCCAAAGTATGAAGCTATTTCACTTGCTGTGTTACAAATAAAATAAAGGTTGCTTATGAATTTCTTCATGTGTAAACGACATAATTATTTATCATGAATAATAACAAAAATTATCAAAATCGTAAAATGTAATTTGGAATTATTTTAAAGCACACCGCTTTCATCTGTGCTATTAGTTGATCCACATCGGAATAACGTTTTCGCATAGTGTCTGCTACAAGGTGTAAAGCATGAAGCGGACATGTTATGTGCAGCAAATTCGATTGAACAGCTTTTGACCTGTGCGAAGCATAACCGCGGCAGCATCGGTAACCAGCATTAACACTTGCTTTGGTGAAAATTCAAAGTTGTCTAGTGGTTCCAACTAATACATTATGAACAGCTTTGGCAGTATATCTTTGCTGTCTTTCACAGGCTCTCAATCTTCTCGCGCACTGACAGCAAATGCCTACGTAGCGTCTGCGGACTTGGTAGTTTCCACGTTGGATTGTATTTCTTACAAAATTGACGAAACATTGTTTGTCCAATTTTTGCAAACGATATATTGCACGCATTTAACATTATCGTTAAATCCCGTAGAAATTCTTTTTACGGTCTCCTTATTTGAGCCTGAGGCAAATTTAATTCTGACACTACTTCTCATGCAGATGTTGAATCTATCCAGAAAGTACATAATTTACATAAACTTTGCAAAAAGACACATTTAATTTAGCATTTGTATAACGCGTTGATTTTAATTCATGTTCCATTCTCGACCAAGTTTTATCGGGAAAATTGATACGTTGTCTAGTCAATTGTAAATATCTTATATCTATATGGATACTTAGCGCATTTCCTTTCTCTTTGTCGGTGTGCGGCATATAACAGTTTACGTTAAGGTCATAATGAAAACAATTGTATCTGACTAATTGAACAAGGAAAAAATGCAACCGAAACGGTAGAGATTGCGACTTTTGTTAAAACAATCGTTGCACATTTAGCGTGAAATTAGGTTCCAACGAATGTATTGTATTGTATGACTTAGAACAAAATGCTGTCGAATATCAAATGCTCGACGTTATTCGACAGCATTTTGTTTGAATTAATTCTTGCTAGATTCGGCGATAAGACCAGACTCAGCAAGAAGTGTGCAATTTGTTTAATGCGAAATATCCAGAAAGAAATATCAGCCAATCCACAACGAGTAAAATCCAGAGAATATTTCGGTAAACTGAACACTTCAAACGCATTTCAAATGCAGGGCGTCCTAAAGGAAGGAATGAATATCTGAAACTTAATATTTTGTTAAATGCAAATCCTTAATGAAGGATACAATTATTGGAAGAAGCCAATGAAAATGACTGCAATTACCAAGTGCAGTTTTGTGGTATAGTGTAGCCTAACTTATGCAGCCGTAAACTACGCTTCATTCGCCAAAGTCTCTTTTCGGATGAAGCTTAATTTTGCCTAAATGGAACAGTAAATCGACAAAATTGCAAGTGGTAGAGCAGAGAGAATTCTTACTGGATTGCTGAAGGACATATTCGACATCTCGGTAAAGTTAATGTGTGGACAGGGATAGTTGACAATAGAATCAATTTTTTATTAATATGTTGGTACCTTGCAGAAATTTCTCTAAATGAAGATGATCCTGATTTACTAAACGGTTGTATTTGGCTTTAGCAAAATGGTGAATCTACGTATTTTGCATGTCCTGCTCGCTAGTTTTTAACGACTGCTGGGAGGTGAATCGGTAAGCGAGGGCCTATAGAGTGTTCCCTCAGATTTCCAGATCTTCTGCTCTTTGATTTTTTCTTAAGGGTGTATTTAAAATCAAACGTTCGATAATTTCAAGGCATTTTTCAAGTGTATCACCCCAATTAATACTTTTTGATCACACTGTATTTCAAAATGAAAATAAAAGGATTTAAGCATTACTATAAAACAGTAAAATTGTAATTTTTCTTGTTTGCCTAACCGGTTGTTTACACTTACTTTGACGGTAATTTACTTGTAAATTACGTGTTATATGACAGATCGCAATTCCAAGTATGCGACGCCAACGAAACGATCTTGAATGCTCTATTTATCGTTTCTTTTCCTCTGCTGCTCTATATGCACAAATGCAAACCTTGCGTTGTTTAAATACGCGCCCCACCAAGTATAATGGGCCTCATTTTGAAAAGGGGAAAGTCATGCAACGTTTTATACATCTATATATTGTTGCACAATCAACGTAAGACCTTTTTAGATAAACACAATTTTATAGCGCCAAACACAGAGGTTGATCTTTTATCGGACAGTCCTTTTATCTTAGAATCAGGTACAACAATACGTTAGTACACATAGATTAAATCGGAAATAAAAAGTTATTCATATATAACCTTTTGTAATTTTCAATTGTGATAATTAAATTGTGCTTGTTAAAATGTTCGTCAACGTTAAAGTTGTGGCTATCGTAAGTAAGTAGTATATTTTTTCCCCATTTTCAATATAAATATAACGCTTTTTCAATACAATTTTTAGTAATTAATCGTCGTATTATCAGGAACAGATTCTTTTTCTTGTTGCTTGCTATATTGATGAGTGACTCACATTACACCAATTTTTAAAAGTAAATATCTGGGAAACGAACGAGTTTTGCTATAATAACGAAGTCAAATTAATTTTACCTGAAGATAAATGTACATAAGAGTGGTTGAGTCAGTGCAAATTGTGATCAGGGAACTACAAGCTTTAGTCACCTATTAGCAATGAATTTTAGTTATCCCTAGAACATCTAAAAAATGTTGAACAACTGTAATTTGATCCAGCAATGTCTGGTTTCTAATCAACAATATTATTGCTTTTTCCAATGTATTAAATGTTTGACGAACATTGTGAAGATTAGATACTCACATCTAAGTAGTTAGTTAAAAATTCGGTTGATGTTATTTTAATAAATTTGTTGATTTAAAACGAAATGTGCATTGATTCAATACTGACAAGAATTGCTGTGGCACAATAAGTTTTTGAGAGAATACAGCAGTACGTCGAACTAGTTCTAATAGTTAATAATTTACCAGGAATGTTGAGTGGACGATTCTCGGCCTAAGGTAAATTGGGATAAACGTGATAAAGTTTTGCTGTGGTGCAACTTTGTTAAATTAAAGAAACCTTCAGATTTTTTAAGCTTCAATGAATTTAATGCTTGTAACGAAAAGCAAGAAATTTTTTCGGTTTTTCTTACTAAATTCCTCTAATACATCGCATTTGTCCCAGAGTTTGGAGTAAATGTTTTTTTTTGTGTACATTGCGCGGCAAAGTTATGGAATAAATTCATAAAATTTGAAGCAATTCGCTTTTCGCAGGAATGCTCGAACATGATTTTTTCAAAACAATCAACATCTTTCACGTGTGGATTTCGAATAATGACATCAACCACAATTCTTTTTTAATTACAAGTCGGGATTCTTTTTTCATTTTAACATATCATTTAATTATACCTCACCTCATATGACGAAATTTTTGAATAAAAGTCATTTAAAGAGTGGAAAACATAAATTTTATTAATTTTCAGATGTAGTCTGTGATGCTAATTTAGTGCTATCGCTATGCCGAGTTCAGCATTTAATTTTTTAAAGATTTTTTTTAAAGAACGTAGATTTTCAGAAATTTCAATTTAGGCACACTATTACACCTTCCATGTTTTTATATTAAAAAGGTTACACCAGAAATCGTAGAGAAAAAGGACATTTACGTTGTCAATATTGACAGAGCTTAATCTCAGTGGTAAAAATTAAATAGCAGACGTTTCTAATTAGAATTTTCTCAAACAGTGCCTTCAAGGAAATATTTCTTAATTTAACTATAAGAAACCTAAAACGGGATGTTACAAGGTTGTGGCAATGTATTTGAAACTTAGCTTTGAGCATGTATAACGGTTTTCGAGCGCATTTTAATAACGATTTTGATATTTTGTTGACAATGCTGTATTAATTGCGCAAATTTTAAATGAGCAGGTCATGCGGAAACCTTTGTATATGTACACTACCGTTCAGAGAAGATCGGTCGGTTATTAAAAAACATGAAAAGGTTACAGAAACAAACAAAACTAAAAACAAAATGCAATTTTGTTGTATGTACAGGTAAAAAAGACAAAAATAAATAAATAAAAAGTTATTCTGGCCTAATATAACATACGGAACATTATTTTTTTTTTTCATCGAAAAAACCTCCTTTGCTGTTAGTCACCGCTCGAACTATTCTAGGCATTCTGTCGATAAGTTTTGTTAAAATGGATTGTGGAATATTAATCCATTCATGTTGCAGAACATTCCGTAAATGTTCTTGTGAAGTTGGGCATATTTTTCGGATCCTCCTGTCCAGTTCATCCCACAACAACTCGATAGGGTTCAAATCTGGGCTTTGTGGGGGCCATGTCATTACTTTCAGGGTGTGCCGTTCTTCTTGCTCCTTTAGATAGTTCTTACACACAAACGCAGTGTGTTTTGGGCCGTTGTCATGCATGAATGTAAAGTTACGGCCTATTATACGCAATCCTGATGGCACTGCATGATTCTGGAGTATTGCAAAATAATTTTCCTTCCTTATTACGCCCTGCACTCTGCATAAATCTCCCGTCCCAGCAAAGGAGATACATCCCCACACTAACACAGAACTACGCCCTTGCTTCATCGTAGGCACAATGCAGTTCGGGATCACTTTTCGGTTTTAGATCTTCGGACATAAACTCGTCGATTTTGCTCAAAAACCTCAAACTTTTACTCGTCACTCCAAAGCACGTGTTTCCAATCATCCAACGACCAATGTAGATGAGAACGGGCCCACTGTAGCCGTTTTGCTCTGTTGCCCCGACGTAATAAGGGTTTTCGAATGGCAATGCGTCCATGAAGGTCCGCTTGTTGAAGTCGACGTTTTACCGTACTCGCCGAAACTTGTTCTTCACGGCCGCAATTGACTTCGGCTGCTATTTGTGGCGCTGTTAATTTTCTATTGCGTTTGCTTAATAATACAATTCTCAAATCTTCAGTTTTTGTTGTTTTCCAAGATGCTCCAGGACGAACACGATTTTCTATAGTTCCAGTTGTCCGATATCGCTTTATGATGTCATTTACTGTTGAACTTCTCATATTTATTTCTTCAGCAATTTGTCGCCCCGAATATCCTTCTTCAAACAGCGTAATAATGCGTGAACGTTTTTCTACACTGGTAGGCTTGCCACGTGCCATTTTGAAGTAAATTTTCTTAAAATTTTCGCGCAAAAACGACAGATGCACACCAACACATGTTTAACAATAAAATGAAGCAAATTTATATCTTTACGCCTGTGATAAATAAACAAGAATGATATTGCGGTATATTTCCTAAATGTATTGTTCGTTAATAATCCCCAAACGACCCGTTTCAAAAGATGGGCAGTTCCGAGAAATTCTTGGAATGATAATAAAAGGGACTTTATTGTGGTTGTCGCAATATTTCTACCTTACGTAATAATTTATGGCTTTAATCCCTTAGAAAAGAGTGTATGCTTAATATTTTTCTAATTTTATGTATTAATAATTGTATACAGTGTGATATATATATATATATATATATATATATATATATATATATATAATCCAAAGCCTGTCTACCGTTAAACGGTGTAGGCAGTATCTCTTCTTCAGCTGTCCACAAATTTCTTCCATTTCGCCCTGTCCTTTGCTATCTTAGCTGCATCTGTCCATGTTACACCTTTCTTTTTCAAAATTTCTGCAATTACCATATTCCATGTCTGTTTTGGTCTACCTCTTCTTCTATTCTTTGCAATTCTTGCTTCCCATATTTTTTTCGGTTGTCTTGTACTGCTCATCCTTTGTAGATGTCCCCACCATCCTAGTTGTCTTTGTTCAATAAATTCTAAAATTGGCGTTATCTCTAGGTCTTTTCTTATGTCCTCGTTTTTCATTCTATCGTATTTGGTAACTCTTCGTACTCTTCTCAGATATCGCATCTCAGCAGCTTGTACTTTACTTTTCTGTTTTTGGTTCAATATCCATGATTCACAGCCAAACGTTAGGATCGGTCGGTAGATAGATTTAAATATCTTCATTTTTGTTGTACTAGATATTTCCTTTTTATTTATAAATCTACTGCTCATAGCATAATACAGTTTCGTTGTCTTTTCTATTCTTTTATTAATATCAGCTTCTTGCGACCCGCTTTCATCAATTGTAACTCCCAAGTATTGAAAAGTTTTTACTTGTTCTATTTTTGTCCCTTCGATTTGTATCTTCATTAATACTGGTTCTTCTCCTATTGCCATTACTTTCGTTTTATTTTTGTTTATTTTCATTCCATTCTCATTCAGTACAGAGTTCCATATATCTAAATTTAATTGTAGATCTTGTTCGTTCTTTGCCATCAGTACTACATCATCTGCGAATGCGCCTTCTGAGATTGCCACCCGCTGTAGGTTCATATATCCTATTGTAAGTTTCTTACTTCTTCTGGTATATTCTTTAAGTATTTCATCCATGTACGTAGTAAACATGACTGGGCTCAAGCTTCCTCCTTGTCTCAAACCTTCTGTTGTTCTGAAGGTTTCCGATTCGGTGTTATTGTAGATGACAGCATTTACGTTGTTATTGTATATTATTTGTATGAGTCGTATTAATTTGTTATTCAAGCCCCTTTTTTCCAGAATATCCCATAATTTCTCTCTTGGTACTTTATCAAATGCTTTCTCCAAATCAATATATGCCAAAAATAATTTCCTCTGCTCTTGTGACATCTTTTGTGTTAATTGTTTAATAGAGAAAACATGGTCTTGCGTGTTCTTGCCTTTTATGAACCCACTTTGAGGTTCTTCAAATGTATCTCCTATTGCTGTTCTTATTTTCTTGTCTAGTATTCGTTCCATTATTTTCATAGCAGTGTTTACTAATGATATGCCTCTATAATTGTCACAATGTCTTCTGTCCCCCTTATTTTTATATATTGGCACAATTAACGTTTTTTTCCATTCGTTTGGTAGTTCTTCTTCTTTCCATATGATTTTATATATGTTTAACATTATTTGTTTTCCTCTCATACTCATGTTTTTAAACATTTCTGTTGTTATCTTATCACTTCCGGGGGCTTTCCCATTCTTTAGTTTCTCTATTGCTTCTTCTAACTCTTCCATGCTGATTTCTTCATCTACTTCTTTGTTATCAACCTTCTCTCTTCTCACTTGTTCTTTCTTATTTTCTTCGTCTCTTTCATCTTGCAACAGCTCTCGAAAAAATTGTTCCCACCTAGCTATTATTTCTCTATTATCTGTTAAAATATTTCCATTCTTACTTTTTATGTGATGATGTATTTCTTGTGCTTTCTCCTGTCTAATTGATTTCAGAAATCCATAGAACATCTTTTGATTTTCTTTACTATTACGTTCCATCTTCTCCCCGAATTCTCTCCATGTTTTATTTTTGGATTCTATTACTAGTTGTTTAACTTTCTTCCTTTCACTTTTATACTTCTCATAATTTTCTGTTGTTTGGTTTGATAGATATATTTTCCATGCCTTTTTCTTCATCTTCGTATGTTTCTTTAATTCCTCGGTCCACCATGCTGTCTGTTTTCTTTTCCCTTTCTTTTTCATTCCACACGTTTCTTTTGCTGCCATTAAAATTGCTTTCGCAAAGTCGTTCCATGTTTCTTCAATTGAACCCCTCTCTTTTTTTACTTGCATGTACCTTATTATTTCATCTAATCGTTTCTCATAATTTTTGGCAACGTTTGGGTTTCTCAATTTGTGTGCTCTTATTATCTCTGGTTGGGTTTCCTTCTGTTTATTTATTTTGTTATTCCCCTTCTTAACAACGATTTCTCTTATTTTGGATATGACTACAAAGTGATCACTGCCAATCTCTGGTCCTCTTCGCACTTTCGTATTTAACACATCTTTCCTATTATTTTTATCTATCAATACATAGTCAATAATTGATCGTTCATTTCTGCTTTTTCTTTCCCTCGTATATTTGTGGATGTTTTTCTGTTCAAAGAAAGTGTTCGTTATGACCATATTGTTCATAATGCAGAAATCTAACATTCTTCTTCCATTATTATTTCTAACATTCTCTCCATGGTTTCCCAGTATCTCCTTGTATATTTCATCTCTTCTCCCGACTCTGCTGTTGAAGTCCCCTAATATAAACACATTTCCTCCTATTTCTTCTCTTGCTAACGTTAGTTCTTTCCAGTATTTGTCTTTATTTGCTGCATTGTCATCTTCATTTGGGCCATATGTTATTATTATTGTTTTTTTTTTTTTTTTCCTTTTTAATTCTATTGTTAACGTTCTTTCTGACCATGCCTTCCAACATTGTATCTCTCTGTCTAGTTTCCTATGTATTATACATCCCACCCCTGCAGCTGCCCTTTGTTCGTCTTTTACTCCGCTGTAGATCATCACATGATTATTTTTCGTTTTATATATCCCTCTACCTCTCTTTTTCGTTTCTGTAATGGCCAATATATCTACTCCCATTCCTTCAAACTCTTTTTCTAGTTCTTGTTCTTTTCCTCTTAGGCTCGCTATGTTCCAAGTTCCTATTTTCCATATTATTTTTGATCTTTTATCATCATTTCTCTCGTTAAGTTTCTCGTTTGTTTCTTTATCCTTATACTCATTTTCCTTATTCTTTGCTACGTCGTTATGTATACTATCTCTTCTTGTTTTTGTATTTAGTTTTTTTGCTGCCCTTTCGGATTCCTTTCCATGCCTTTTACTGTTTCATTATCCCTATTTGCGCCTTTTGATATAATTTTAAACTCTCTTTCTACTTTATTCCATCTCCACTCCTCTCTGTTCACAGTGAGTTTCTGGAATCCCATTTTCACTACTTTCCCCATCTCTTTGAATTCCTGCGCTTTCCTCCTTATTATAGTTTGTATTTCTCTCTCCTCCCTTGTCATATCATCATTAATATATACTTTTTCTTTGCTGTTTCTTAGTTTACTCTTCTCCCTCATGACTTTGACTTTTTCATTTGTATTATTAAATTCGGCGAGGAACGTTCTGTTACCTAATTTTCTTGCTCCCTTCAATACTACGTCCACTTCTAATTCTGTTTTTAAGAAATTCTCTATCTCTTCTTTAGTATTATTTGATTTAATTTCATCCACTTTTATACCCTGTATCACAACATTATTTCTTCGTTTCTCTTGTTCTAGTCTATCTAATCTATCTTTCACCGTTTTTATCTCAGACTTCAGTTCTGCATTTTCCTTTCTTATTTCTTTGTTTTCTTGTGTAAGTTGTTCAAATAATTCTTTATATTCTCTTTGTTCTGTACGTAGTTCTTTTATCTCTTTTACTAATATTTGTAGTTGTCCCATTACCTTTTCCCATTTATCTTCTTGCTTTATTAACTTTCCCTCAGGAGTCCTCATAACTTTCTTACTTTTTGCGAAGGTTTCCATTTCATCCTTAGCGTGTGATATAAGTGTGATATAATTGATTTTTATTGTATGACCGAACTTCACTGAACGGCAGTGTATGTGCATCTAAATTTGAAATAGGTTACTATGAATTCTTCCTATGAGTGCCCAGAAAGGTATTGAGAAAGATTTAAAATTTAATCGATTTTGGAGTTTTCGGGCAGATATTTCTAATTTAAAGTAGTCGCTTGCTTGATTGTTGTAGGTACGGTCATCGCACTTTTGGTAACCCTACTTCCTGGAGGTAGTGATGGCCATATATTAGATGAGGTTCCCTTGGTGGATGGGTAAGTTCTTACATATTATTGTTAATCTGTATACAGGATATATTGAAAGTGCAAATACCAGCTTGATCAAACAAAATCAAGGAAATGTTAAAGCATATTTAAGTATAATAATGCATTCATTCAAGGTCGTTGTCGTGTATGTTGTAATTGTTGGAACATTGTCTAATCTAATATACGGATTATATTCTATTGTCTACGCTTCTTTATCAAAATTATACTTAAAATATTAGCCGCTGTAATGCTTTGTGTAATTCGATTGTTTCGTATTATATTTTGTACAGCATTAAATGATAGCATCAGACACCGCTCATTTATATACATTAGGGAATAATATAAATTATCGTCACAATAATAAAATGTGATTTTTTTTTAATTATTTTTTATGTCGGCTACAACTACATTTGACAGGTAAATCCAAGATTGAAACTTCAAATTATGTTTATTGACAAGTTTGAAATTTAAATTTACATTTGATGTTCATTAACGTATCTATGCAATTATGTGTGGATGTCATCAGCTTTTACATTTTGCAGTATCATATCTTGATCTATATCAACAAATTGGCTGTGCTGCTAAATTGCGTGAACTGGTGCGGTAAGTCGCAAACCCGATAGTGGTAGACCCTAGAAAGGAACCGCTGAAACTAAGGTACTTGTCAACATATTCTTAGAAAAGATCTCGACAAATAAACATATAAAATTTGTGTTGTGCAAGAACTCAAGCCCATTGATAACACTGTGAATATGCGATACTGTAATTAATATGAAAACCACACGAATGATTGTCGAATCCTTCTTCTTAAACGAAGCTTGGTTCCACCTTAATGGTTTTATTAACAAACAAACCATACTTATATGGTTCGGAGAAATCACTTATGTCATGATTAGAGCGCAACATTCTCGCTTGCCTTCCAATGGTGTTTAACCGAGAGAAATTGGGGGGATACAGAGCTGCTTATATGTTATATGTCGGCACTTCCCGACCTTCTATGCTGTGCGCTATGTGTAATACACTGCCATTCAGTGAAGTTCGGTCATACAATAAAAATCTATTATATCACACTGTATACAATTATTAATACATAAAATTAGAAAAATATTAAGCATACACTCTTTTCTAAGGGATTAAAGCCATAAATTATTATGTAAAGTAGAAATATTGCGACAACCACAACAACGTCCCTTTTATTATCATTCCAAGAATTTCTCGGAAGTACCGATCTTTCGAAACGGGTCGTTTGGGGATTATTAACGAACAATACATTTAGGAAATATACCGCAGTATCATTCTTGTTTATTTATCACAAGCGTAAAGATATAAATTTGCTTCATTTTACTGTTAAACGTGTGTCGGTGTGCATCTGTCGTTTTTGCGCGAAAGTTTTAAGAAAATTTACTTCAAAATGGCACGTGGCAAGCCTACCAGTGTAGAAAAACGTTCACGCATTATTACGCTGTTTGAAGAAGGATATTCGGGGCGACAAATTGCTGAAAAAATAAATATGAGAAGTTCAACAGTAAATGACATCATAAAGCGATATCGGACAACTGGAACTAAAGAAAATCGTGTTCGTCCTGGTGCATCTAGGAAAACAACAAAAGCTGAAGATTTGAGAATTGTATTATTAAGCAAACGCAATAGAAAATTAACAGTGCCACAAATAGCGGCCGAAGTCAATCGCGGCCGTGGAGAAAACGTCGACTTCAGCAAGCGGACCTTCATGGACGCCTTGCCATTCGAAAACCCTTATTACGTCGGGGCAACAGAGCAAAACGGCTACAGTGGGCCCGTTCTCATTTAGATTGGTCGTTAGATGATTGGCGGAACACGTGCTTTGGAGTGACGAGTCAAACTTTGAGGTTTTTGGGCAAAATCGACGAGTTTATGTACGAAGATCTAAAACCGAAAAGTGATCCCGAACTGCATTGTGCCTACAGTGAAGCAAGGGCGTAGTTCTGTGTTAGTGTGGGGATGTTTCTCCTTTGCTGGGGCGGGAGATTTATGCAAAGTGCAGGGTGTAATGAGGAAGGAAAATTATTTTGCAATACTCCAGAATCATGCAGTGCCATC
This sequence comes from Oryctes borbonicus, assembly GCA_902654985.2. Taxonomy (NCBI): domain Eukaryota; kingdom Metazoa; phylum Arthropoda; class Insecta; order Coleoptera; family Scarabaeidae; genus Oryctes; species Oryctes borbonicus. The sequence continues at coordinate 5,568,648 of LR736861.1, read as the reverse complement.
AGGATTGCGTATAATAGGCCGCAACTTTACATTCATGCATGACAACGACCCAAAACACACTGCGTTAGTGTGTAAGAACGATCTAAAGGAGCAAGAAGAACAGCACACCCTGAAAGTAATGACATGGCCCCCACAAAGCCCAGATTTGAACCCTATAGAGTTGTTGTGGGATGAACTGGAGAGGAGAATCCGAAAAATATGCCCAACTTCACAAGAACATTTACGGAATATTCTGCAACATGAATGGATTAATATTCCACAATCCGTTTTAACAAAACTTATCGAAAGAATGCCTAGAATAGTTCGAGCGGTGATTAACAGAAAAGGAGGTTTTTCGATGAAAAAAAAATATAATGTTCAGTATGTTATATTAGGCCAGAATAACTTTTATTTATTTAGTTTTATCTTGTTTACCTGTACATACAATAAAATTGCATTTTGTTTTTAGTTTCGTTTGTTTCTGTAACCTTCTCATGTTTTTTTACTAGCCGACCGAACTTCTCTAAACGGCAGTGTACATGTGATCCCTAGGAAATACCATTTATGCTTATATACATACTTACTTGCTGCTTCCTTCCCCATAGCGTGCAGTTCCTCAGAGGAAAAATCGTCACGTTTACATATTAAATGCGATCGAAACCATTTGTCGAAGATGTGATTTCCTTGTGTTATTGATGCTTATCCTCGTTTACGATATCTTGCCTGTACTATACAATAATAATAATAACTCAGATATAATACGAAACAGATCACTTAGTACTTTTCGAATAGGAAATATTTAGTGTTATCATTACTTTTTAGACTAATGGAGAGATATAATCTTGGAAATCAGGTAGACAGAACATAATGTATTATATATCGTGTAATATATTCGATTATTCAGGTGTATCTATTGAATTCGAATTGATTTATGATACATACAGCGGAAAAATAGTATTAATGTGTAATCCGTGTTGATTAATCATAAAGTTATTTTATTAACGATGAAACATTCTTAATCCGATTTTAATGAAATTTAGTAGGTAGGTAAATTTTAGAAGTATATAAAATATCGTTTTCTCTAAAAACTGAGTGGTTTAATCTCTTTTCGGGAATGTTTCCTTTCACCATTAACTGTAAAAATTGTTTCCATGTAAAATCCAAATGATGTAAGATGTATAATTATTGGTATCTACGCTGTGGTCTGCAATATTTATCAAGTTAACAATCACCTTTATCTCTTATCTGGGATCCGATGCGGTTTTCAGTTGTTTGGGAAGGATGAAGGAATACTATGAATTATATTAGCAAGGATCTATGTTGCAGTTCTTGGTACAGCCTCCAAGTACGGTTGAGTTAGTTTGAGGGCTTTGTAACTTAATCCTGGCAAAGACCTTCCCAACATTTATTCTGTTCAACGATTGTTTCTAACAAGCATATACGTATTTGATTTTTAGTCTGATGTAGTTGATTTTTGTAGTTGTTTAGAAACTAAATTTCTATTTGGCTTTTTAGTTCTGTTTAAAGAGAAACTCTTTATTTTGACTTTGTACATTTTATTATTCGTATTTGGCGACGTTTCGTTGATTTGTTATCAACATTTTCAATCCTTCTGTGAAGAATTTCTTATTGTTACGCTTAAAAAGATCTAAAAACTCAAATAATAATTTAGTTCTTAGCATGCTATAGGGGAATCCTTCACCTGTGTTAACCTATGTTTATTCACCATTGTGTTGACGATTTTGTTGCAAATGAAGAAGTGTGGTACAATATGTGCACTGGTCTGCAAGGGTTGGCAGCTCCGGGGAGCTAGGTTCAGAAGAGAGATAGGACGGAAAAGAAATAATGAGAAAAAAAATGGTGTCATAAAGATTGTGGGACAGAAAGGAATGTTATTGTATGATTATTGAAATATAATAGTAGACGTAAAAGGAAAAGCAAAAAAACGAGACGAGTTGTACTTGGAATCCAGGTTTTTTTTATTTCCGTTACAGACACAATGACTTACCATACAATCTCTACAACCTTCTGCAAAATAACTTGGAGAACTTCACTTTCGAGCAAAATCTCACCGAGGATGCACTGTTTGGAAAGGACGCGTGCAGATCTTGTTTCACGGACATACCTCGACTTCGGAAAGGCAAAGTCGGAGCACAGGTATACTTAAGCAACGCTTTTTTTCTTATCGAACTTTTGCGCGTGTGTTTTGGAAATATTTTAGTTTTGGGTAGCGTACGTGTCTTGCCAGGTTCAGTATAAAGATGCCTTGGCCAAAACCATCGAGCAAATTGATGTCATCAAGCGACTGGTGAAGAAATACTCTTCGGATCTTCAATTCGTTACGACTGCTGATGGTATGTACGTAAAATGTTCGAAGGAACTGCCTTCAGTTTTACATTAATATGGTCAAAGTCTAGATTTTGAATAAAGATGAAGAAGGCAACAAACTAAATACTTGTATTCATAAAGTAACTGAGTATCAACGCTTTAAAAAATATATCAAGTTTATAACCAAAATGGTACACTTTGTGCCTCCAGTTAGAGCAGCGTTCAGGGTAGGGTATGGCAGACGTCCATCAAAGTTCTTAATTAAATAAATTTTTGAGAAGGGCGCTAGGAGTTTTGTTAATTAAAAAAAAAACTATAAAAAAAAAACTTTGTTGCATCTCCTCTTAATTTGTGGGAAGAATAATAACACGTTCTTAATATAAACTTAATCAAAAAATTTTTTTCTTTGAATATGTTTTAAGTAAAAAAAGATGAAATAAATAAAAACAAGGCCAATCATCCCAGATATGTCTCGGTTGGCTTTTCTAGCACCTCGAATTTGTCTTTACAACTTCCCCCGTGCCGTGTATCTTGATTCTTTCCCAAATACCTGAAAATGCGAAACAGACAGCAAAAAAAAATTACGGACCGAATTTAAGGAGAGAAATAAAAAGCCAAAGAAGAAGAAAAAAAACAGAAAGAACAAGAAACTTTAATTGTAAAATAATTTTAAACGTTACAAATTAACATTAAAGAAAAATTGAAGATACGGAGATCATTGCAACATGTGCACGAAACTAAAGAAAAAACGGTAGAATATAAAATTAGCCAATAACAATTTTACAACTCAAACTAGATAATTCAATAATAAGATATTATTGCTAGATAGATTTAATTAAAGCACATTCGAAAAAGATAATTGGAACGTACTCACCAGTTTTCGTTAAACTAACAGCGACAACAGTGGCAGTGTCTGACCTTTTGATAACGAGAGACGTTATTGCTACAAATAAGATATCTTATCGTTAACTTACAAAGATCTTTGAAGAAACGCAGGAATTGCTGGCAGTTTATTACAAAGTAGGCGCACCATACTGGCGGGAGTAGCAGTGGATATGGTGCACACAAGGATATTTCCTCTTAATGTGTGCTTGAACGCCGCCCATCTTTAATTCGTTTAAATTCCCAAAAGTGCCTGTAAATCTTGCAATTAGAGATATATCTGAATAAAATTAATCATCTGATATTAATTTGTTACATATGTAGTTTCGTCACAGCATAAATCGGAACTTTTAATTTGACTTGAAATGCCTATTCTGCAAACAGCAAGCGCAGAATTTAAAATGTTATCTTGCATTGTATTGGAAGTTTGGAAGAAAAATTGTTTAAATGTTCTCGAAGCGTCAGATCCAAATTATCAGTGAAATCGATTAATTCCCTAAATATACCACGAAACTCTGATTTTTCGCTACTATTATGATCTGTAAGAGCTAGTTCAAAATCACAACAAAATTTAATACTTCACATTAAACGTTTTGATATATTGGGCGGAAGTAACCGTAACGCTACGGTTGAATGCTACACTACGAGACTGCTACACGCAGAAAAAAAATCGAACTAATAATGATATGAATGATCTCGAAACAATTTTTTATCGGGCGGAAACAACCCGAACGCTGTGAGTTGAATGCTACACTACGGAATTGCAAAATGCAGAAAAGGAATTCGAACTAATGATTGATTAATAATGATGATGAATGATCTTGAAACAATTTTTTTTCTATGTTATGAATTATTTAAAACGACATCTTCCCTAATAAATGCAGTTTTTGTCGTTCTAACTCCATGTCGTGCTTCTCCTCTTTGATATTGATTTTTCTTAAACTCAATTAGGGAATCTTTATTAGCCCTATTTTTCCTTCGACGAACTTTCTGGATACATTCAGAACTAAAATTTTATTCTAAAAGCATTATTTAGCGTTACAAGCAGCTATAAATTCATTTGTAAAAGACTAGAATTGTTTTGCTTCTATTTTTAAATCCAGAACTCGATAAATCATTTGAAATGTTTTCATATAAGCTAATTAAGCTAATTAAACAATGGAATTTATTATACTGCTATATTTTATTTGTTTATTTCCTATTTTAAGTTCAACATTTTCTTGTGTTGAAACTGTTGCAGCTTCTTACAATTGTTCTATTTTAGTATTCTGCTGGGCAGAAATCTGCACGGAATATCTAAAGTGTTAGTATCAACTAATTATGTTATGAAATTATTGCATTCTGCGCACAATCATAATCCTCTTCACTTACAATGTGAGTGTGTACATACATTCATCTTCCTTTTATAATAATTCTTTTGTAGATATTTTGAAAGAGCCTTGTACATACAATCATAAATATAAACATAACCTGACTTGAACACTAGAGATCATCAGGCAACAACTAATACCAAAAGGACTACAACCGGATCTGATTAATTTGGCGAGACTCTGCCTTACTTCGACCAACACGTGGAGGTTAGCACTACGGAGTCGTCATACAACGAACGACGCGATTCAGCGGAACGGAACGGTTATGGATCAGCAAAGCAGAACGGTTATGGATCAGCAAAGCGGAACAAAAATAGGATATATAACGAGCAGCAAAAGACAACAACAGCAGTCTTTAGAAATCTTCTGAAGAAGCTGACAGTATGGGCAGCGAAACGTCAAGTGAAATATTAACTACACGACATCACCCGAAGGACATTTCTACTATAACCTGACTTGCTTAAAAAAGACACCAAGTACTAAAAAATATCCAGGTACCCTAGAAGGCGGGACTAAGCAATTTTGGCTAAACAAATGGAAGACGAGGATGAATATTGCTCGGGGCAGTTTATATCGGCAAACGCGAAGCAGGCAATGTTGATCATTTGAACAGTTTTGTTTATGAATTCAAGCGAATTTTTAAAAGGTATATCAGGAAGGGCGCGCGACCTTGCAGTTTCATGGACCCATCCTCCCTGCACGACAATTAATTCTATGAATAGAACTACGTGTCACTGTTTCAAGATTTTTTTTGATAACGGTTAAAACCATTGACGTATAAAGAATTTAAAGAAGGACCTAATACTTAATATTGTCTTGTAGCTTTGATACCGATCCCATTGAAATTTGAAAAAAAGGCTTGCAACAAGATTTTCAATATTTGCTTGCTAGGACTTCTTAGGCTGACTTACAAAATTGTGAGAAATAGTACAATCTAAAAGAAAACACTCGCTCATGCACCAATGGTCATCATATACAATGGTGCGGCTTAAAACTACATTATCGACGAATACGTATTGCTAAGGATTGTATTAACTATAAAAATAATTTTCTTTTACTTTTCGTATTATTCAGGTATTATGGATGCGTTTGATAACGGAAAAATTGGCAGCTTGATAGGAGTAGAAGGTGGTCATTCGATGGATTCGCGTCTAGGAATTTTAAGAATGTTCTATGATATGGGTGTGAGATACATGACCTTGACCCATTCCTGCAATACCCCATGGTAAGTGCCAGAGACTTCTTGTTTCCTTCACATCATAAATTCGCGATCAAAATTAATGCACTGCTCAATGTTTCTAATATATTTTCTATAATTATTGTATTTTCTGAAAATTTGAGTTTGAACAGAGCATGAGTTATTACAAAATTATTTTAACATTTTTGGTGAAAATGGTTGTAAGTTAATGTCAAATTCTCTTAAACAGTTTTTTTTTTAATCATTTAAGCTTAGTTTCCACATCATTTTTCAAGTTTTTATGACGAGTTTTTGCATGTATAGAATTTAACTTAATAAAGTTTAAATTGAAACTCATGAATAGACCACGTCATGTAACTAATGGTGAATGTGTAAAAGCTTCAACTGGTTAAGGTAGAAAACGAGTCACAACTGCGAAATGTGATCGTTTTTACAGCTGCAAGCTCTCATAAATAGGCGAATAACAAGTCCGGAATTCAGAAACCAGCTTGAAAAAGTCAGCAATGCCAGAGTTTCCGCTTCAGCTGTAGAAAGAAGGCTGAGGGAAGTAAGATTGAGTAGTAGGAGGCCTGCAGTTGAGCTATTACTTCCAGCAGCACACACAGTACAGTGTTTGAGATTTGCCAGAAATCATGCAGATTGGAGGGTTGAAGATTGGAAGCGCGTTTTGTGATAGGATGAGACGAGGGTAACTTTAAAATCTTCAGATAGTCGCGAAAGAGTACGGCGAAGAATTGGAGAAAGATATATCGACTGCACAAGCGTTCTTTGGTGGTGAACCAAAAATGTGATGGGCAGGTATTTACGTTGAAGCCTACACAGAGTTAATCCCTATTTGCCAAAGGCCAATGAATGCTGAATACTACCTAGAGGACTTTCAGCACCATTTTTAGGATAAAATTTCATGTTATGTTTTGGATTACTCATGAAAGATCAACATTCAAGTCATACCCGCTAAGAAACCCAGAATTAACTCCGATTGAGCACCTTTGGGATGTTCTAAAAAAATCAGTAAAATTGGAAGCAATTGGAGCAAGTCCTTCTTTTGGAATGGGATAATACTTTGTAAGAAGTAATTCAAAATTGGACAGTGAGATTACCACGGCGAATCCGAACAGTTATTAGTGCTAGGGGACGTGTCACGCGTTGTTGACTTTAATTCTTTTGTTCTATTCTTCTTTGTTTATAGACTTTTAAAAATTCAAATAACATCGATTGTTTCTGAATGGATTTTTAATTTCTTAAAAGAGCTTCCATTAAAAAGGACGTTAACTGATGAACCGATGTTTAACTATCTCCAGTTAAATTGCTTTTTGATGATATTAAAAAATAATTCGCAGATCAAACGGTTTTGTAAAAGCTATATAGAATTATTTGAGTACTGCGTTAATTGCGAACATGAGAATATGTTAAGCACGACTGCATAAAACCCAAAAAAAGATTACTGAATTCTTAACATTTGCATAGGGCCGATAATTCTTACGTTGACGATAATGTGCCGATACTTAATCTGACTGATTATGGAGAAGTAAGTATGAATTTCCATTTTATTTTTAAAAATTACGAATATATGATTTTGTCTATTGTAAGATGGTAGTGAAAGAAATGAATAGATTGGGCATGTTAGTGGACTTATCTCACGTTTCCCATGGCGTTATGAACAGGGCGATTGAAGTGAGTAGAGCTCCTGTGATATTCTCGCATTCTTCGGCCTACTCTGTTTTTCGTCACAATAGAAATGTTCCTGACGATACCTTGGATCTTGTGGTACGTGCTTATTACTTAATAGTAAACAACTACTGAATTATCTAATGTAACGATTGAATTGTTGATTAAATTATTGATATTTGAAAATGTCATGTTTTAAAGACTTTAAAATATAAATTTTCGGATTTAGGTTTTTTTGAAACTCCGTCGGGGAATTCTTCCGGAAAATTTGACTAAATGTAGAAAACGTGTTTGCTCACATGTTGGTTTAGATAAAAAGTGTCAATGACATATGTAATAGTGCTTTCACTTGATTTCTTTGCTTCTTCAAAATTTTGATCTTGACAAAATTTTTGGTTCTTCTTGTTACGTAAATTAATATTATTTCCTATTCTAGAAAGAAAATGAAGGTGTTGTCATGGTAAATTTCTATAGCGGATTTATAACAAATTCGCCCGAAGCGTCGATAGCCGATGTAGCAGGTATAATTTTAGGCATTAACTAGCGCTATTTGAAACTTTCTACTTGAAATTTACCATACTCTATATTACAAATTCCGCATTTCTAGCTCACATAAATCACATTGCAAGGAGGATAGGTCCAGATTACGTTGGGATTGGCGGAGATTACGATGGTGTTAATCAGTAAGCTTCAAATTTATCAAAAAAAAAATCATGTTTTAATATGACTTATACATACTATAGGACGTGATAGTATGGGCTATTTTAAGTGAAGAATTTCACGCAAACCTATATCCAATTCTCAGTGGTTAAAGAGATATTGCTACTTATATAAATATATACAAGGCTTCAAAAAGTGTTAATCAATGCGAGTATTTACCAAAAAATAACCCATACTAATCACCTAAATACTGTTATTCTTCCTCCGACCATATAGTCGAGTGTGTTGTTAAATAGAATGCCAACCGGTTTAGAAGACGTCTCCAAATATCCAGATCTCATTGATTATCTTCAAGATGAAGATCCAGAACTCTGGACAGACGATAACCTGAAGAAACTAGCTGGGCTCAACTTGATACGGGTTTTTAAGAAAGCTGAGGAGGTAACTATGCGATTTGTAGGATTTATAATGCCCAATATGGTGCTACATAGCATTTTTGTTTCATTTTAGGTTAGAGATAGTTTGGAAAATGAGCAGCCGTATCAATATTGGATACCAATGGAGGATTTGAACGCAGTGGATGATGAAAGCCTTTGGAGGTGCCGTACACTTTTAAATAATACCAGTCCGGCCATGGCTACTGAAATTGTCGTCGATAAGTGATAGATAGTATGTAATTAATAGAATGTACAATTGTTTGTTCTCTAGAAATACGGTACAATAAAATTTCTAGATCACTGTTGTATATGTTTTGTTTATTGGTTATTATTAAATATTTTTGCAAATAAACATTCTGCTTTAAATTTTTGTTTGCTTCTACTGTGTTTACATACAATACAAGACAAGTTGATTCATTTTCGACCCTCACCTTGAGCAGAAAGAGTCTGTATTTTCTATTTCAATCAAGCATAATATGTTGACAAAAATAGTCGACCGGGTTCTGGCGAACATGAAGTTTATTTGCACGTAAAGTTCTCCATATTTGAGCCTGGGGCAAATTTAATTCTGACTACTTCTCACGCAGATGTTGAATCTATCCAGAAAGTATGTGATTTACATAAACTTTGCAAAAAGACGCATTTAATTTAGCATTTGTAAAACGCGTTGATTTTCATTCATGATCCATTCTCGACCAAGTTTCAACGAAGATCCGGAAAAATGATTCGTTGTCTAGATAATTGCAAATATCTTCTATCTATTTCGGTTCGACGAATGAATACTTAGCGCATTCCTTTCTCTTTGTCGGTATGCGACATGTTTACATTAAGGTCATTTGTATCTGATCGATTGAAACAGGAAAAAATGCAATCAAAACGGCAGAGACTGCGACTTTAATTAAAGCGATCGATGCACATTTAGTGCGAAATTAGGTTCGCAACCAATGTATTAATCTTGGAATAACATGCAACAACATTTTTATGTTTATTACTTACCGAAGTTCACAATTTGTATTAGTAAAAATAAATTACATAAATAAACGAGGTACTAAATTTATTGCGTTCTATTCTTCCATTTACCAATTTGCAGGTCTTTAGTCCATACAAATGTAGGAATTAAATTTAATTTTCTATTCTAATATACAGAATCGAAAGATATAGAGCTCGCGTATTTCTTTGCGGGTTCATAAAAAGGTAAGCTTAAATTTGTACGTTTAATAATGAAACTTCGAAAACGTGTTTTTCATCCGTTCAGATTTTACGAACGAACTTCCAAAGTATGAAGCTATTTTACTTGCTGTGTTACAAATAAAATAAAGGTTTGCTTATGAATTTTTTCATGTGTAAACGACATAATTATTTATCATTAATAATAACAAAAATTATCAAAATCGTAAAATGTAATTTTGAATTATTTTAAAGCACACCGCTTTCGTCTGTGCTATTAGTTGATCCACATCGGGATAACATTTTCGCATAGTGCCTGCTACAAGATGTAAAGCATGAAGCGGACATGTTATGTGCAGCAAATTCGATTGAACAGCTTTTGACCTGTGCGAAGCATAACCGCGGCAGCATCGGTAACCATCATTAACACTTGCTTTGGTGAAAATTCAAAGTTGTCTAGTGGTTCCAACTAATACATTATGAATAGCTTCGGCAGTACATCTTTGCTGTCTTTTACAGGCTCTCAATCTTCTCGCGCACTGACGGCAAATACCTACGTAGCGTCTGCGGACTTGGTAGCTTCCACGTTGGATTGTATTTCTTCCAAAATTGACGAAACATTGTTTGTTCGATTTTTGCAAACGATATATTGCACGCATTTAACATCATCATTAAGTCACATAGAAATTCTTTATACGGTCTCCTTCCGGTTTGTTTTTTAATTTGTGTGTTACTATTTACATAGTTCCTACACATATATGGTCTCCAACATAATAAACTTCTTTTACCATTACCAGTCTGGAAATTGCAATAAATATGTGTTTACCCTGTTAGCAAACAGACCAGTTGATGCATTTCCAACATTTTTAATGCTTTCCGTTCAATTCCGACACTTATCAACTTCGCACTGCGATATGTATTACACATAGCACACAGCATAGAAGGCCGGGAAGTACAGACATGTAACGAAACAGCTCTGTATCCCCCCAATTTCTCGCGGTTAAACACCATTGGAAGGCAAGCGAGAATGTTGCGCTCTATATATCACTTATCTTAAAAACTAATGTGCTATTTTTCTTAAAGTAAAATGACGCCTTTGTAAAAATTGTACTGGTAAAATGTCAAACATCTTGTTAAAGATGGAAGGGACCTTGGTTTTTCGAGAGTGCTACTTCTTTTCAAGAATTACTACTTTGAAAGATAAAATATGTCAAATGCACAAATTTAATTTCAGGATACACAATATTTATTTAAAACATTTATTTTTAGCATAATTCACTGGTGATATCGTATTAAATCAAAATAGTATTTCTTATTAGTACGTTGAATACTTAAAGGAAATACATATTTGAAATAATAACGTAGGCTTTCACGGTCAGAGTCTGTTAAAACTAAACGTGTTCCGGGTTCGCACTGTATCATTATTAAACAAAAACTCGACGTTTCAAGAGAGGAAAAGATGGTAGACAACAGTTAGCACGGTAATTCGAAGTGTAAACCATGCCAGAGGCGAAACTGACTAAGTCTGTCTACTACCTTTCCCTCTGCTGAAGGAGAACCATATGATGGTAGGCGAAACGTCGAGTTTTTGTTTAACTATGACATGGTCCGAACCCAGAACAATTTTAAATAAATATGTTTTTAATATTCAATGCTGCACAGCAATATTGCAAATTAGTCTTGCTAGATTCCAGATAATCATTGTTTTAATCTATTTAAATATTTAGCAGTCGGTAGTACTGGTTACAGTTTCTTATTATAAGGTGCCAATTACACAGCTGATTATTGCAATTGCTCGTAATAGCAGTCATGGGTAACCTTTACACAAAGTTTTTCTGTAAGTAATACTCGGTTAAATTATATTTATTAATTTCTACAATTGGGTTTTAGGTATTTCCGCTATTCTTTTCATAATATGTCTATCGAGAAGGGCAAGCGCTAGTGTACTAGATACAGTACCACTAATAGATGGGTAAGTACACTTCCTTTTGTGTAATTTGTACGTTCGGTAATTAATTCAAAGTTTCGGTGTGATATTCCATGCTCTAAAGTTGCGGTTCTCAAACTATTTCGGAACCCTTTGAAAACGTTTCTTCCCTCCACGCTACCTAAATTTCCACTAACTACTACAACAATTGTAATATACGTAATAAGGATGATCATGCGCATTTGTTTTGGAACAATTTTAGTGACGAAGTAATTTTTGTAATTGCATGTAACATAATAATTTCTGATTGTCTCTACTTTCAATGTTTTGATATCTTTTATCTTTCTTCACGAGCCTACATGTGTGCTATTGATCAAATTAGGGATTATTATTATTATTACTAATCTTTCAAATTTATTCGATAATGAAATAAAGTAAATTGCTGCAATTCGTAGAATACCTCAGATCAGAGACATAAAGATATGAACAAGTATAGCTTGCTGATTATGATGTAAAGATAAGGACATTTAAGTCACTTTTGGGATTTTTCATAAATAAAATGATTTATGTATCTACTTGTAATGGTTATTGATCAGACAATGGACACAATTATATAATCCTTTTAAAGTTGCTGATTTCTAGATAACATAATCTCAATTTTTTGTTACTTAACACCTATTTTATTAAAATCAAAAATTAATTATTTACAAATATTAATATTACAAGCCCAATTATTACAGTTTTTGAAAACTGATCCAAAAATTCGGAGAACGAGAGTTTTCCCGATTTTGTTGCTTTAAAGCGGCAGTTACACTGTCAACACTGTTCTACCAAAAAGAAACACCTCCTCAATCTTAAGATTGCACGTAATAAAAGTTTAATTCTATACGTTAGATCATGTTATTTAAAACGGTTTTACATATATTTCGTGAAGAAGTACATTCTTTATTCACTTCTTTAAAGAAAAATAACCGTAACTCTTAATTGGAATTTTTATCCAGAAATATAATGGAGGAATCGTCATGGTGAATTTCTACAATCTATTCATAGCGCCATCCGCAAACAATGCATTCTTGAAAGAAAGAAATTATTATTAATTACTTTGATTTTTCAGCGCATATAAATCACATAGCGAAGAGAATTGGTCCGCAGCATGTTGGGATTGGGGCTGATTATGACGGTGTGGAAAAGTAAGTTTGTTCCACTTGTGTCTTGCCTTTTACGGCCAATACCTCCCGTAGAATAATCTTCCACCTTCTGAAGACTACCGTATTTAGCGAAACGTCAAGTGTAAATTCAATGACGTAACAGCACACGGAAGATTATTTTACAGTATTCGTATGATTTTCATTTTTGAATTGAATGGCTGATTCTTGCGCTTAACAGAACTCCGGTTGGGTTGGAAGACGTGTCTAAGTATCCGGATCTCTTCGACTATCTGCAAGCTAACGATCCGCTTCTTTGGACAGAGGAAAATTTAGGAAATCTCGCGGGAAATAACTTCCTTCGTGTCTTCAAGAAAGCCGAAGAGGTATGGCATAAATTATTTTTCTTAATAATCTTCTTTAACATCTCATTAATTTTTTGACTAGAATTTTACCAAAAAATATGAGTTATAGCGCTAGACAAGGTACAAGATGTTTCATGAAAAGAAAAAACTTTTAACAAAAATGTATCGTTGCAATTCTACACGGGTAGTCCGAAAAGTTTCCAGCTTAACACAGAAACAAGTATTTTTTGCTAGACTGAGTTCTATTTCCCAACATTGTTTCGTTGTAAGTCTACTTTTGCCAGCGATGCTCTCATCAATTTAATCCGTCCAAATGGTAGTTGGCATCTTGTTCTGCAAAATACAAGTTTACGAATACGAAAGGCTCCTCATTTGATGAAAATCTCTGTTCTCCAAGCGAAATTTTGAGATTAGGAAACAGAAAAAAGTTGCTGGGTGAAGAATCTAGTGAATAGGATGTATGGTCTATTACTTCACCAACTCCATTTCGCGAATTTTTCTGCAATTTCTAACCTTAGCTTGTAGGTTCCCAAGATAACACAACTCCATGGCTACCCCATAATTTTCTCGGCCGCTGGAACTTTTCCGATTATCGGTTGCAGTTGTTTCCGTGCCGAATATTCATCGTCAACTACGACCATGTTTAGATTCAGCTGTCCAAAGCTTTCCCCAAAGAGTCCCCGGAAACAGCATCCATCTCGGATTTAATTTGCCTAGGCGTACTACCTTTCAAATGCAAGAATTTAATGGTGCCTACATATTCAATTTTTTCCATTTCCATTTTTACAGAAATACTAACATTGACTAACAAGAACGCCCATTAACACCATCTTCATGTTGCGGTTTGAAGCTTTTCAGATTACCCTTACTAGCGCTTATTTCTGCACAAAATAATGAAGAGATCCTAATAACTCTGAATCCCTTATTTTTAGGGCAATAATTTTTGCCTCAGTGGTTAACGCAGATTTCAAAAACGTATCTTTTGTTTAGTCGACGTCTTGTTAATTGAAATGCATTTTTTTCTAATTTACATCAAGGTTCGTGACAGCTTGCTAGATGAGGAACCGTACCAATATTGGATACCGTACGAAGACCTGAACGCTGCAGAAGATAAAAATATACTATGGCGCTGTCGTACGTTGTTAAACAACACGAGTCCATCAATAGGAGAAATCGTCGTCCCTCCTAACTGGAAAGGCAAAGATTAAAACAAATAAATTGAATTTACATAATGAAATAACTAAAATTTTTCATTCAGTACCCCTACTTTAACTATACGTATTCTTTTAAAATAATTTCATTTCATTATTCTTCAGTAATTAGAAATTTCTCGGTGAAGCCAACGCAATCTAATACGACGTCCTTTAAAGGATCGCTCCTTCTCTGGGTCTCTTTCTACTACGGATATGTGACTGGGTATATATCGGCAAGAGGAGCAAATCGAAAGATTTCAGCTTCATTTCATCCGGTCGCAATTCACGCTCATATGACTATGTAGGTGAATTAGTTAATGGAAGATAATTGGGCCAGTAATTCAAGTAGCAGGATAGGAGGCCGTCTCATAAAGGATATTGTGAGGAGGGGCGATGGTGGTTAAGGAAGACGTTCGAAATCGGACCTCAAGCGCTATGAGCGGATCTAATATGAAGAGGCGCGTGTACAGATCGTTTTTGTTAAGCTTAGCCATTAGTTATAATTTATGCGTATTTATGGCGAACGTGTAATGTTGAGGAAAAATATAAAAGTATTTTCTTAGAACAACAATAATGATTTAATGTAATATTTTCCACATTGCTTAGAAAAAAAATCTTTTTTCAAAGAAATATGCATTAATTCTTGTCCGGGCCTTGAAGAGTTCCTATTATTGTAGGGTCCATCTGATCTTATTTCTTTTATCCTAACACTAAAGGCGCCAACAGGCATTGATGAAAAATTCTACTAATGTTGTACCAATACAACAGTTTGCTGAAATGAGTCCAATACAGTGGTAGTTGTTAGAAATCTTACAGATACGATGACATTTTTATAAATTTTAGAAACAGCGGACAACAAACTAACTGATAAAATGCTCTGATCACCATTTTTGAATAAGGATTTGAAAGAGAAGATGAAGAATATTAAGTAGTAGACGTGGTTAACTTTAACTTTTAATTTAGTTACACGATGGGAGTCCTTTATGTTATTTACAATGTTAAACATTTTATAGTGTCATGTTCAAGTTTGGTTCCAATCGCTTAACATTTGTCATTTGTGTATTAGTTAAAAAAAGCGAAGATGAGCGATTAGAATCTTGAGCAGAAACGTCACGAAATTTTTATCCGGACGGTGGTAGTTTGAAAAATATCCAATCCGAATGGTGGCAGTATATCTAGAAAATAATCCGTCCTATTTTCAAGTCAAATATTGGAGCAAGCAGTTCAAATGGGGCAGGAAACTTATTAATGATAACTCAAAGTGTAGAAGACCTCTGGAAGCACGAACTGAAGAAATCCTCAACAAAGTTGATGGTATGGTGTTGATTGGCTGCCAAGTAAAAGATTCAGTTATTGCTAGAAATAGAATGAGCAAAATGTCAGCACGATAGATTTAAAATTTGATCAGTCCCAGTGTAGAAGAGAAATTTGCGAGAAGAATTTGAATGCACTACTGCAATTCTCTCCCGAAACAAGAGTCCATGCAATGGTTTCATATCGCCCAAGAAGACGAAAACGCGGTTTTCTGTGGGGGAAGTAATGACCACAATTTTCTGGGGCGCGGAATGCCACAAATATCCTCAGAAAACTCTACTTCTGCACGACAGCTGCAGGCTGCAAAAAGCAGAAATTGTTCAAATAGTAGTCAATGAATTCAGCTTACTTTTTCCCAAAACTCAAAAAGCTTGAGAGGGCGTCCCTTTTTATCGAATGATGACTTGGAGAACTCTTTACAGAATTACCAAAAGATTTCTTTTTTTGAAGGCATAGCGTTATTGGAATAAGTGTGTCTGTGTTAGTAGTTCTAACATAGAAAACAACATTTTATTTGTTCTCGAATTCGTTGTTTTCATAGGTATAACATAAAAAACTCCTCTCGTAACGTCTAAAATTTCTTATTCCGCAACTGGAAAGCGAAAAATTATTCGATAAAATATTGTTACCGAAAAACTTGCAGTGAAACTCTGTATTATTGTACATTTTTGTTGCTGAAGAGGTGAAAAGAAATTTCACAGTCAGTTACTTTCACCTTCTGCAATAGTTATATGGCCACCGCAAGTCGCCTTGTCTTATTACCAGGTGATCATAATGTTCCACATTACTTCATTTCAGTTTTATGAAAAATAGATTATTTCGTTCCGATTTTGTAATTTTTTAAATTTTAAATTTTTCGTCGATATTCAGTTTGGTCGGGATTGTTTCTTATGTAGATAGTTTTATAGACTTCATGCTGTCTGGCTTTATCAACGACATACGTTCTTTTGATATTTAAAAATTGCCGATTTTTTTTTTAGGGAATAACCTTTTTTGATCTTTGAAAATAGTTACTCTAGTTTAAAATAATGTTAGTTACAATCAAAGCTAGTCAAGCGGTACGCGAATATGAATGAAATGCATAATTTTCTCGCTTGCATAGACGTGCCATGCAATTGGTTTCATCATTCTCGTTTCAGAATCTCTGAGTACTTACTATAGAAAAAAGCGTTGAATTAACTTTAACTAGAAGAGACTGTTCCAAGTTTTCAGCTGTAAAGCTGGTTCTTCTTGACGTTAGTATTTCTTTAAATGCAGAAAATGTTGTTTTAACATCTCAATAAGTTAGTGAAGCAAATTTCAAATGATGCCACCTTTCACTATCTATGAGAGATTAAATTTGCGCGTTCTTATTTCGTACCGTTAACCATAATTAAAGGTGCATGCTACCAATAACGTGTTTCCGTAAGGTTTGATCAGATTTGGTTATAACTTTAATAAAAAAAAATAGTATTCTCTTAAATGTAACGGTGTCACGGATTCCTTCTCTTGGCTAAGTTCATTACAAACAATCTGTAGGACATACGACGATTACTGAGAGGCAGTCGAGAGACGCGAATTCTATAATTTCCAATTTGTGGTCTGTTCTGCGGTCGCCATCGAATCCTGGAACCTCGATTACTTCCGATTGGATCGACTCGTTTTAACTGTCCTCTCATCGGTGTCGTAGCCGACGTCGCCGCTTTTGTCCACGCGTCTCTCTACTCCACAATCGCTATTAATCAGGTTACCGTTGATGTTGATACTACACGTTATGTTTAACGAATCGTTTGGCGTAATCTGCATTTAACGTTTTGCAACGGGGCTACGTACAGTGAGATGTTGACGAAAGCCAGAAATGAGTGCGTTTAGATAAATCAAAGTAAAAATCTACTGGTTAATTTGGATGGTTAAATTGAAATGGTTACTACAGTACCTCTCTTAGGGAATGTGAAATTATCGAAATTCTACGCATGGTCTTGCCCTTCAAAACCAATCGCCAAAACCCTCCAGTTCGATTTGGGATGTAATCCCACATGACTCAAGCCCGGTGTCCATTCCTGAGACAGATAAAGTAGAATCTGAAGATGAGTTTGCGCAGAATACCACTGCTTGGAAATTCCTCCACAAACCGCAGCTTTAATCGTACCATGTGCAGCGAGTGTAGACTTTAAATTTACCTGACCATCAAGCACGTTTGTTTGTTTTTTTTGCTAATGGTTTCTAGTCAATGATGCTGAGGACTTCAATTTCGCTGCCAATATTCTTTTTACTGATGAGGCCAGGTTCGCTCGAAATGAAGTATTTTTTCCAAAATACGTATGAGAGGCCCAGCAATATCCCAACACTGTTATGGAATTCAAACATCGGGTACGTTCTTCGTTGAACGTTTGAATTGGTATTTTGGACGACAGGCTATTATAATACTTAATTGATTACCTAAACTTTCCACAGAACACAACGAATGATCTTTAATTTACCATTTACATGAAACTGTTGGATGGACAATGATGGATAGGAAAGGACAAACCTGCATCGTGAACTGCAAAATCGCCTGATTTAAACCCCTTTGAATTCTTCTTCAGAATATTTGGAAATTTGCAAATGTGCTACGGCTGTAAATTACTTCGAGAGGTTACAACAACAAGTAGATTAAGGATAGCACCAAATACAAGCCAAAAGTTCGAAGGTGCTTGCAGTATGGGTGTTGTGGTTGCTGTGTAAATGGAGAGAGTTCATCATTTGAGTTTTTGCCTTTGTTGTTTGTTAATAAATTGCATTACTTGCTTGGTTCTATATAATAAAAGAGATGGTATAAATCCAAAACGTTTTTCTGAAACCGTCCATTTATACATATCTATTCATTAAAACATTTCTATCATATAATCAATATTGGAATCCTTTTATTTCAAGCACGAAACTCAAAAATAAAAGGAAATTACTTTTTTTGAACTTAAAAGTACCATGACTTCCAAATCAAACAGTTCCAAGAACCCCATCAAGTCGCAAACGTAATCAAAACAGAATTATATCGGAATAGGCGTTAATAAACTATTTATGGCTACCTAGAGTCACGTAGGAGCAGAACGTTTTGATTTGAGAGCCTGGTATATCTGCAACCAGGTCATCTTACGTTTGTGAAATATTTTTGCTGGATAAAAATTTAACATCTCAAGCCATTATTGCCATTGTATTATTTCGTTCCGTAGAATAATGCTTTCCAACGGGGAAAATATGTGGAGTTATTCAGAAATCAATAAGTTGTAAATAAATGATGTCAGATTACGTCAATCGATTTAGTGGAAGGCTGCTTAAGGTGGATTGACATATCCCTTCTGTGGTTTTCACGAATGAAATATTCTTCATTTTGGGGTAGAATTTTGTGTTCCTAAGCAGATGAAACGCGATGATAACTTCATCCGTAGCTACCTACATACACTGCCGTTCAGTGAAGTTCGGTCATACAATAAAAATCAATTATATCACACTGTATACAATTATTAATACATAAAATTAGAAAAATATTAAGCATACACTCTTTTCTAAGGGATTAAAGCCATAAATTATTATGTAAAGTAGAAATATTGCGACAATCACAATAAAGTCCCTTTTATTATCATTCCAAGAATTTCTCGGAAGTACCAATCTTTTGAAACAGGTCGTTTGGAGATTATTAACGAATAATACATTTAGGAAATATACCGCAGCATTATTCTTGTTTATTTATCGCAGGCGTAAAGATATAAATTCGCTTCATTTTACTGTTAAACGTGTGTTGGCGTGCATCTGTCGTTTTTGCGCGAAAGTTTTAAGAAAATTTACTTCAAAATGGCACGTGGCAAGCCTACCAGTGTTAGAAAAACGTTCACGCATTATTCCGCTGTTTGAAGAAGGATATCCGGGGCGACAAATTGCTGAAAAAATAAATATGAGAAGTTCAACAGTAAATGACATCATAAAGCGATATCGGACAACTGGAACTATAGAAAATCGTGTTCGTCCTGGAGCATCTAGGAAAAAACAAAAGCTGAAGATTTGAGAATTGTATTATTAAGCAAACGCAATACAAAATTAACAGCGCCACAAATAGCAGCCGAAGTCAATCGCGGCCGTGAAGAACAAGTTTCGGCGAGTACGGTAAAACGTCGACTTCAACAAGCGGACCTTCATGGACGCATTGCCATTCGAAAAGCCTTATTACGTCGGGGCAATAGAGCAAAACGGCTACAGTGGGCCCGTTCCAATCTAGATTGGTCGTTAGATGATTGGATACACGTGCTTTGGAGTGACGAGTCAAAGTTTGAGGTTTTTGGCAAAATCGACGAGTTTATATCCGAAGATCTAAAACCGAAAAGTGATCCCGAACTGCATTGTGCCTACAGTGAAGCAAGGGCGTAGTTCTGTGTTAGTGTGGGGATGTTTCTCCTTTGCTGGGACGGGAGATTTATGCAGAGTGCAGGGTGTAATGAGGAAGGAAAATTATTTTGCAATACTCCAGAATCATGCAGTGCCATCAGGATTGGGTATAATAGGCCGTAACTTTACATTCATGCATGACAACGACGCAAAACACACTGCGTTAGTGTGTAAGAACTATCTAAAGGAGCAAGAAGAACAGCACACCCTGAAAGTAACGACATGGCCTCCATAAAGCCCAGATTTGAACCCTACAGAGTTGTTGTGGGATGAACTGGACAGGAGAATCCGAAAAATATGCCCAACTTCACAAGAACATTTACGGAATATTCTGCAACATGAATGGATTAATATTCCACAATCCATTTTAACAAAACTTATCGAAAGAGTGCCTAGAATAGTTCGAGCGGTGATTAACAGCAAAGGAGGTTTTTTCGATGAAAAAAAAAATATAATGTTCAGTATGTTATATTAGGCCAAAATAACTTTTTATTTATTTATTTTTGTCTTTTTTACCTGTACATACAATAAAATTGCATTTTGTTTTTAATTTAGTTTGTTTCTGTAACCTTTTCATGTTTTTTACCAACCGACCGAACTTCTCTGAACGGCAGTGTACATATCTTGCGTTCATAATGGTTCCCAAACGGAAACATTCTAACTACGATTTGGAACGAAATTCTTCTGTAGATGGCAATATCATCTCTATCGAAAGTATTTACAACAGCAACGGAGTTAAATACATCCACATCGGATATAATTTTCACCATAAAAATACATAACTAAATACGTATTTCGTATAAAAATTGTATTAGTTGGTTGATACTAGTTTGAAGTTGACTGTCATTCCTGCCGAAAAAGAAGCTTCTGCTAATTTTATATATATTACTTACCTGCTTTATCTATGTCAGGCTTAATGATAATGCTGGCAGCAATCTTTACTCACGGTAAACAAAACATAAGAATCGGCAACCTCCGGACCACACAAGTTTAATTAATTAGTACTCGGTTACCGATTGATGATGAGGACCATTCGTGTCCTCGAAACGGTAGTCCCGGATTAATTAATTAAACTCGTGTGGTGCGGAGGTTGCCGATACTTATGTGCTGTTTACCACACTACGCCACACAGATTTTAATCGTACAGTTTTAAGTAAAACAAATTATGTGACGTAGTTGATCTGTGCAGGCGTGAAATAGAGGATTCCATAGTTTGGAACATAGAACTCGGAAAGTGATTCTTCCCTATAGGAGTTACTTTCCTCCTTTTTGGCGTTATATTAAAAATAATACGTGCGGAAATAAAAATGCTTATTGAGTAAAAAAAATATATAAAGGAGAATGCGCCTATTTATTCACGACACTGTGGAAATCTTCACTATTTTCAGGTAATTTGAACGCTTTTTGGTATAAAAGCAATCCAAAACGTAAAATTCATATTCCATCTGTTAAATTTTTTCCACCTAGCGATTATTTTTTTTCTTCCGACACCGAAAAAGAAATCTTGGAGAAAGGATAATTTGTTGAGGATCATTCCGTAAAGAAACTAAAATAATATATTCACCTACAACGGATTACTGGGCTACAAAGCGGTCATGTTATTCCCAATAAAATATACAACTTCTCTGTTACAACGTAGTCTACGTGCATCAGAGATTAAATTCTATAATGGAACTGCGTAGGAAAAACAGCGCCATGGGAGAAAATGTAATGAAATGGGGCTTCGTGGTGTACAGGCATGGGACTTTAAAATTCCCCAGACCAATTACTTGGAAGCCGATATTTTAATTCAGAGGAACGTTGAGGACTGGTGCATGTAGTGTCTGCCGTAAACTTCATATGTATTAAGATACATGCGACTTTATCATGGAGATATAAATCAAAAAATATTTGTCAGTTGTACACTGAGTGAACTAAATTTATTTTGCCAATGTAGAAATAGAAAAACAGTTATAATGCTAACGCATATAACAAAAACAAATAAGGGAAACAATCAAAACTAAAAAACTAAACAACAAAAACTAAAATCAAAAGAGTCACTAGCCTATAACAATTGAAATACAAGGGCGGTGGGACGGAACTGTGACCTTTCAAAGGTTGGCAACACTTTCGATACGGTGATTATATTGCTGGCTTCCATTACGTTTTTGCTCAGGGTTGCCAATTTAGGGGAAAATATATGGATTGGGATTTTTCTTGGGGCAAAATTTTTTTGGGATACTTTTACTTGTCATCCTTCAACGAAAAAAAAACTGACTAAAATTAAATTTAGTACAGATTTAGATTCGAGATTTCGAAGTACGGAGCTGACGCCACCCTATGATCAAATTATTAACAGCTTTAGCGTTTTGCCAATCGCCTTTTTGGCGATCGTGTATTTAATTTCAATAAATGAGGTAAAGTCAAAGTCGTCTATTTCACAGAACCACGCATTATACTGTTAAGTAAGGTTGGTCTGCCTTACTGTGCTACTAATCAACAGCTTGTAAATCTCAAGAATGCCAACACAAAAAGACAAAAAGATACTATCAAAGAGAGGAACTTAAGTTGTACTCTATTACCAAATTTGATGATAAATGTTATATGTCAGAACCGCTTTACGATGTTATGAAGCGTGAATTATTCAATTAAATTTGAACTTGAACTTTTTGAAAGTGAAAATACGTATCTGAAAAAGTTGAACTGAGGACATGTTTTTATTATATTAAAATTTGCTTCAGAAAGTGGTTGTTCTTTCTCAGAAAAATTGCTGAACTGTGAATCAATAGATTTTAATTTTCAGTCACATCTTATGCATACGTCATCCATGTATTCGGCTCAAAATGAAGAATGGGATGTAACAGATATGTGAAAAGTTTTTATGATACTTTTAAATAATTAAAAAAACTGAATATAAAAGTATTGTGGTGAATGTACGAGGGCTGTTCTTTTCAACTTCCAATAGCTTATAAAAACAAGACAAGTGTAAATAACGATGAATTTATTACCAAAAGTTATGTACAAACATGGTTAGTTTTCTACATAGTCACCGTGAAGATTAATGCTTTTGTCATATCTATGAACGAGCCTTCCAATCCCTTCTACATAGAATGTTGCCACCAGTGAGTTGAGTTGGTCCGCGACTTTGTTTTAAAGTTCTTCTCTACTCTGGAAGCTCTGCTCTCCTAGCCACTTTTTCAATTCACGAAAGAGATGGAAGTCGGTTGGCACTAAGTCGGGGCCATACGACGGGTGTTGAACAACTTCCCCTCGAAACTGTTCAAGAAGGTTACAGCAGTAGTGTGAGGGTGTGTATTGTCATGAATGAGAAGAACTCCAGAAGTCAGCAAGTCAGCCTCTTCTTTTATTTTAAATGGCTCTCCGCAACCGTTGTAAAGTCTGACAATAAACAATTTCATTGATCGTGGGAACCGAATCACACTACGCAACTTGCACTTGGCGAGAGAATCATTTGTAACAGCCATATTTACGTGCCTGCAACTCAGTTGAAATTATAGTGCAGATAGGCAGATATTATAGTGTGGGAGATGCGCAGTCGCCTTCTCAGCATCCCTGTCTCCCACCGCTAACGTGACAGTTTACAGGCACAGAAAACGCATAAAACACACCTCCGAAAATCTCTGCTTTAACAGTGTAGAAGCAATTCCTACTCGGAATGTATCACGTGCTGTAAGGTCACGTTAAAATTCCTTCCGTAACGCCTTTTTTTATGCAATATGTATTAAATATTTTCTAAAATGCCTGCTTATTTGGGCATAAATTCTTATTTTATTATTGATTTGCTAATGTATTGTTTAACACTATTGCACAGATTAATGATGAAAGCAACTGTCTTAAGAGCCAATTTTTGATTATTAGCAATACAAAGTTCGCTATGGGTTTTCAAGGATAGCCTTAAATTAGGTACTTTCAACCTATTTTAAATATATTATAGAAAATATGCCATTCAATTGGCCTCTTAGCAAAGCATATTTGCCAATACTTTCAGATCGTATTCCTTTTGGAACGGAACAAATATCTCAAAACTTAGAAAATTTTCCTAAAGTAGAGTACATTATTAGTACAGAAGCAGTACACCCTTAACTTCACAAATTATATGTATCAACCCTTTTTTAAGTACTTCATTTCCAAACTAGATACTTAAGTTTAAAATTTGGATCAACATTTAAAAACAGCAATGTCAGTATCCGAACAACACTAACACCATCAACACTAACACCATCAACACTAACTCCATCAACACTAACACCATCAACACTAACACCATCAACACTAACACC
>LR736861.1:5533903-5544330 GCA_902654985.2 Oryctes borbonicus | reverse complement strand
ACACTAACACCATCAACACTAACACCATCAACACTAACACCATCAACCACTTAGATGCAATATCCAAATGCAGGACTCGCGCTTAATTATAAATATCACGCATAATAATAATAATAATAATAAATAATAAATAATAATAATACGCATCTTAGGCAAAAGCATTTCGGGATATACATAAAAAATATATGATGCTATTTGAAAAAAATAACATTTCTGATGTTTAAATGTGGCAAAATTTAGTGTTTAATACTAAAGAACTGGATATTTCGAACGCTGTATAATAGAACGTCAAGTATGCAATGTAATCTTGTAGAAATCTATGCTTCCAGAAGTTTGCTCGGACTTGTACGTAGTTGTTTAATTTCGGATGCCCGCAACTGCATATTCGGTTAATAAAACGCTCGACGGTGTGAAAATTTACACTTCCTATGCGGTTAGCACAATATATCCGTATAGAGCTGCAATAAATAAATATATTCCGACTGCACTCTATGTTAAGTGCCCCCAGAGGCTTTCAGATGTAACTAGAAGCATATTTTATGCATCTACTATTGCTAGGCACTTATATTTGTGCAACAACAACTTTGCCCTGCAGCATTACCGCTGGAATTACTATGAGTTACGGATAATATTTATACCTCTAGAAAGCTCTGCCGTAGTAAGCTGCTGTATATTTCAATATAATGAGTGAGATGTTTAAAACGTTTGATAATTATAATTTTATACCGGATGTGCATGCAGGACGTATCGTAAGAAGGTAGACACCATTATTCACCAAAATAGTGTTCAATATATATTTTCATGTAAAAACACATAAAGTAATAGCAACAGACGAAAAATATCAAAGGTAAGTAAAGCTTGAATTTTTTTGAATTTCCGCGGGATCTGGTCCGAATCCGGGAAAATAACCGGATAATGATGGGATCGGACTCCTCTGGAGTTTTCTGTGTACCCCGAATAGTCGTTTGATCCGAACCTCTTCGCGGTGAGGAATTAAATCTCTAAGGGTTGAATAAATTAACCGGAAATCGGTTAGGAAAGGCAATTTGATCTATAATAATCGTAATAACCGGTTTGAATTTAAATCGAAATTTTAAATAGGACGCTAATTGTAAGTTATTTATGAATACGGATCAATTCGACAAAGCCTTCTAGATTCCAGATGAAATTTCCACAGTTTACACGCTCAGTTTACGATATTACTGCCAGCAGATGCATCTGCAATAGCAAAAACGCTACGCTAGAAGACCGCAGATTCCTCCCCTTATTAAGCAGTAAACACACGTCTTTCCATAACTGCACCGCCAGAATTCCATCACGACACATCCCGGCGCTACTCTTGAAACTTCCCGACCAACATAAATCTACGGCACTGAGAGCCGTCTGTCGGATTTGCCGCGCGATATTCAGATTGCCCTTTAATTGAATAAGTATTTATCAATTTAAGTTGGAGGCGCTTCGAGAAAGATTCATGTGTGTTGCGCGTAACTGATATATTTTGTTTACGTGACGCGAATGCCCTACATACTGTGAGGATATCGATCAGCTTCCGGCTGCTAGTTTCGCCAGAAAAGGAGCATGGGAGATGCAATGTTGAGGGAGGATGCGGAATGTCATCTATCGCTTAATATGCTGGAAAAATACAAAAGGATTATGATGGAATTGTTACGGGAGTTTGTTTACATTATTGAAATGCACTGACGTGGAACGTGTCTAGACAAAGAATGTTGCTTTTTGTTTATTAACTTCCGAATTATTATTATTATTAAGTTTAGATAAATATGAACATTTCTTGCAAAACAGGGAGAATTAAAGAAAATAAGAAAATTAACGTATTTTCCGAGAGTTGGCAAAATATATTAAAAACAAAGGTGTCTCCTCTGAAATTAGGTTATAGTTATTGCAAACAAAAATCACAAATAAACGAGTCCTTTTTACCAAAATTGGCATAAAGTTCATGTCCCCACAGCATACATTTAATGCACCCAATCCGTTTCTTACCTTGTTGATCTGGATGTAGACCATTACAAAATGCATATTCCCCATCCT
This sequence comes from Oryctes borbonicus, assembly GCA_902654985.2. NCBI lineage: Eukaryota > Metazoa > Arthropoda > Insecta > Coleoptera > Scarabaeidae > Oryctes > Oryctes borbonicus. Next base: position 5,542,281 of record LR736861.1, on the reverse strand, counting down.
CATCGTTTTCCATGTCTACTTCCATGTTAGGATCTTCATCGTACTGGACAGCAGCTTCAGAATCCGAGTCACTACCAACTGTAGATGTTTTCGTTCTTATTTGCTTCTTCTTACTCTTCTTCTCGGAGGTTCACCTCCGTCTTTTTTATTGCTCCTTCCTCCCCTTTTCTGCAAGATTTTCAGATAGCTGGTCTTTATATGGCGAATCGGATATTAAAGATGTAGAATCTTGATGTGGATATAGAAATTGCAAGGCCATACAAGGTCTGGATGCTTAGGTTTTTTGAGGCCAGAAACACCTGAAGATGTAGTTTCGATTTCAATAAGGGGTTCTTTTGGTAGTGTTCTCTCTCGTTAATGTTCAATAACAAAGTCGTGTTCCTTAAAAAGAGAAATATTCCACTTTTCTGAAAATCGTGTTCTACAATTTCTACAATCTTTCCAGTTTCAATACGCTAGAGCCACTAACCGGGAAATTTTATATGCTGCAATATTTCCAAAGGCGATGTATGTGGTTAGTGGCAAATAATAGAAACATTGCTTTGCCTTGTGATTTATATTACATCTATACTTGGTATATGTGAATAATAATCATTCTTTAATGTGTTAACAAATGCCACACTAACTAATTAATTAGCTGCATCATTTCTAAAACAGTGAAAGAAATCGAATCGAAAGAAACTTTTGATGAACGTGTCTTTTTTGAATTACGTGGGTAGTTGACGCAAGGAAAAAGTTATTTTAAGACGTATTAATTCGAAAACAAGTGAAAATTTGAACCACTTACAAGAAGTAGAAATGTCTTTCGGGTGATGTCACGTAGTTAAAATCTTCAGAATATTTCTAAAGACTGGTGTTGTTGTCTCTTGCTCCTCGTTATATATCCCATTTCTGTTCCGCTTTGCTGATCCATAACCGTTCCGCTTGTTGGTGCAGGTGTTCTGTTACTGCAGATTTTTCAATATGCCTAAGGCGTGCGTCTCTCTCGAAATAATGAAGAACACCAACAACTTCAATCGTGAAGACGGATACAAGATCAGCAACACGTGGAAGTCATACGGAGTCGTCATACAACGAACGACGCGATTCAGCGGAACGGAACGGTTATGGATCAGCAAAGTGGAACAGAAATGGGATATATAACAAGGAGCAAGAGACAACAACAGCAGTCTTTAGAAATCTTATGAGGAAGCTAACAGCATGGTCAGGGAAACGTCAAGTAAAATTTTAACTACGCAACATCACCCGAAAGACATTTCTACTATGGATTACGGTCGTGAAAGCCTACACTCAACCACTTACAAGAAAGTTGGTTAAAAGTTTTTAATTACGCTATAGCTTGAAAACAAATGAAAGTCGGATAAGAACATATGAACGTTTTTACATTTTCACACTTCTGGAGTCTGGTCGGTTCCTCCAGATTCATCCTGTATATCTAGGTTTACCGTAATTCACTCTACTGGAAGTGAAGTTCTACCATCTGTTGCGTTAAACGGATGCAGTATCTATTTTATACAGTCATGGTGAGGTTTCAATTTTGTTTGCATTGCAAAAAAATAAAATATCAGTTATCTGCCCCTCCATGGGGGGAGGACAATACAAAAACTGCAGAAACTGGGAGTGTAATCAAGATACTAATATTGGAAAATATCTCCAGTAGATACTCGGCCTTCCATTTTTGGATCCCTCCACTGTAGGTACCTGTTTCGCAACCGATTTTGCGTAAATTTTACCTAAAAGGGCTGCTCAGAAATTCGTTCGAATTCCCCAAATCTCCGAAGTGATGTAATCTATTGCTTAAAAAGGGTTTATTACTTAAATACGTCTATTGTGGTGCATAGAGAGTTGTTTTCAATACCTCTATTACTATTTAATTTAAGCATTGGTATTTCCATAGTTATTTACCTCCATTCATATAGTCTATTATCTAAATTTCTGGAATATATCTTTGTAATGAATTCACATAAAAGGAGCAGATACAGGAAATCGGGATAGCTCAGAAATAACAAGGATTCATGCAAATCATATAATGAATATCCCCCTTTCGAAAAGTTCAATATAAATGATGAGCTTAATGTAACCGTAACAAGATAAACAATATAAAGTAAATTATTAACGTAAAAGGACTAGTCAAACAAGAAATTAAAAAAAAAAAAACTGAAATAAAGATTATAATAATTGTCTGAATTATTTTAGTCAGACAAATTTGAGTAGCAATTCTGCACAAGCTATGCGTTTTAAAATCTCGTTTACAATTCTGTAATTGCTGGATACGTTGAGTAATCCTACTGTATATTCTTAAGCCAAGAAAATCAATACTCAAATTAACAGGTTCTAGATTTGGTCTGTTATAGTGCAGATTATGTCTTTGCCTAATCTCATGGTTATGAAAAGCGCTAGTAGGATATGCAGAAATGTCGTGAAATTACTTAAAGTAATCCCTACAAAAGTCTCTGAGTGAGATTCCCGCTATTATTCTCATACTACGTTTCTGTACAATAAAGGCACTGAAGCTGAAGAGAAAATACCGTAGTTTGGACGCAATTGAATTTCTGCATAATAAAGTGACAAAAGCAGATTTATTGTAATTGATGGTTTGTTGTTTTTCTTTTCTAACAAGGCAATAAATCTTGTTTAAATAGCACGGTTCATTGGTATAATTGTCGTAATTAATCTCAAAATAAGGTACATTCGATACAGGCAATACTCCCTAATATTAAACGTTTGCCTTGGGGTTTACAGAAACAGGATGGTAGTGAACAGGTAAAACCTATTTAAACCTCTTAAATAGTAAGTTATCCCTACGTTAATGTAAGTAGAACAATTGTTGATTGGTAACTGCCGTGATACATGAATATTGTTTATTTGTTCACACATTGTGCTGTAACGTTCTTCTACATAAAGTCTATTTTATTAATTTTCTCCGACATAAGTTAATGTATTTTAATTGTAACTAATATATTTTTGTACTAGATAAAAAATATACAGAGTGTTTCTTTTGAAATTTCAAAATTGAAATAGGAAATCAGGTTAGAATGCCGCCGATATTTCCAATTTAGTCCTTATAATCAGTTACCCATAAGCACTGAATTTCATTGCAATCCTTGCAATATTCTTGGAGATATTTAGGTGTTTCCAGACTTTTGCCCGTCACTGTTTCTTTAATTACAAAATTAATTTTGAAATAAAAAATTAAAGTATTGTCCGTCTAGAAAGTATCCGGAATTTATTATTTTTCTTAATTTTAATATATTTCTTTTTTGTTACATCCTAAGACAAAAGTAATGCATCAAGTAGGTTGTGCCGACTGTAGGCCATGGCAAAAATCATATAACAACACCAGCTATCAAATATTGTTGATTATCAAAAGGCTTAATATTTGTGGAATAATGTCGCAAGCAGAAAGAAGAAAGTTGGTGGAATATTTGTATAGAAAAGGTGTTCAAAACGTTAAAAAATTAGTGCAATCGACTGAACTCGGAGAAAGTGCAGTATATGAGACAATACAGAGGATAAAAAACAGGAGAGATATGAGCCATGGACCAGTTTCTGGAGGACCGCGTAAGATTAGCGGAAACAATCTAAACGCTTTAGTGACTTTAAGACGACAAAACCCGCGCCTATGGTTTCGAAAACTGGCTAACAGATTTGGAAATCAACGTCAAATAAGAGTGTGTCCACAAACTGTCCGCATTTTACTGAGAAGACAAGGTTACTTACCGTGGAAGCCAAAAAAAATCCCTGCAATGACACCTCTACAAAAGCAACGAAGAATAGATTTTTGCCAACGATTTCGAGACGATAATTTTAGTGATGAGTTTTTATATCTGACGAAAGTTGTTTTCAGCTTGGTGCAAATCATTTAAAAATCCTACCAAGAGAAAATGTTACCATTCAAATTTCCAAATTTTCCACAAAAATAATGGTTTGGGGAGGAATCTCTCAGCGTGATGCTACACCTCTCTGTATAATTGATGGCACCGTTAATAGTGCAAAGTATTGTGAAATTCTTAATGGCTTTCTTCTTGAAACGGCTCGTGCTTTATATCCCGAAGGATGGCGTTTTCAACAGGATAATGCAAGATGCCATACTTCTGCCTACACTAAAGCTTGGATGCTAGAACAAAACTTGGCAACAATTCCATGGCCGGCAGCTTCCCCAGATCTAAGTCCCATCGAAAACATATGGGGACTAATGAAAATTGAAGTAGAACGAGCAGCACCACGAAATAAAGAAGATTTAATTTGGTCAGTTTTACAAGCCTGGACCACTATCACCGAAAAGTACAGCGTTGACCTCGTTTCAGGATTACGTGAACGTTTAGTTAAATGTTTACAGTTAAATGGAGATTGTATTAGTAAATGAGATGAATTATTTGTTGTGATTTTATTATTCAAGTAATAAAAATATATACCCTAAAATTATAGCTGTGCTTTTTGTTTTCCGGATACTTTCTAGACGGACTATAGTATAAAATTAATGTAATGATCCCAAAATGATCTGGATCAAGTTTATAACGAATCGCTAGCCTTATCCGCCTTGGCAAACTCAAAACACACATTTCGGTAAATGACCGGTATAAAAATAGAAAAATATACATTTCCGACGGACAATACTAGCATAAATTTTTTATTTACACATCGAGATGATCCTGCCATCAACTCGATGCATATTGCAGCAGGTTCGAGGTTAAAATCTTTGCACGTGTTACGTTCATCCTTATCCATATGGAACCGTGAATGCCGTCGAGTTTGACGGGGATTATTTGGGTCAGAAAATCCCTTGCGCGATGTGGGGTAGCGGCAGGTCAGGCACGTAGCACAAAAAAGGCTATACACAACTGACGATAATACTGGGACTGAGAAGTAGCTACATACTTCCCAGAATTCAATCTGATAAATCCAAAGATGTATGGGCGGGGTTTAAAACCAGTATATCCAGTTACTATCCTAGATCACGAAATGATTCTTTTTCCTCTTATAAATGTTTCTGTTTAAGAGGTTATAGTTTAAAGTAAATTCTCGATTATACATATGTAGTTCCGTTCAAAATTAAATGAAAGGGAAAAGAATAAAGTAAATTAATATAAAAGTAAATTTCTAGTTGGAAAAAGCTCTGCTTCTACATATCACAATGATAGGCAAGATATCGAATATATTTTTACAACGATTAAATGCGAGAAGATGTTCCCGGGGCGATATCTCAAGAAAGGTCAATGTTAGGTGAAGAAGTCATATAACCTAAATTGTAGAGAAAGAGCAACAAACAGTAACCATTCAACTTTCCCAAAGCACAACGAAGAAACGTGTAATAATGAAAGCTTCTTTTCCAAAAACAGCATGAGAAAAATCAGGGTGGAAAATTTAAAGTTAAGCTTTTCCCTTTAACCTGGCAGGTATTAACTTCTTACAGAAAGTTGGATCACTGTCAACGTCGATAACAATGCTTGTGCATGGCGCAACTTTGAAGAAACTAAACAGTGTAATTAATAATATTTTTAGCTTTTTTAGGTGTCCAATTACCAAATTGACTAGTAACAATAGAGATTTTTTTAACTTCCCTAGCAAATATTTTAATCCAGAGCAATGTGCGCTTTTTTTCATTTAATCATTTATGATTAAATGAAAAAAATGAAACATTTATCGACCTTTCACTGCTTTTGAAATATAAACATCAACCTGCAATTATCTTTCCCATCAGAACTTACTGTATACAAGTTTCGAAGTGACCATTACCGTAATGAGAATTCAAGCGGAACATTTTAATCCAGGCGCCCGCTCCGCTGTAGTTAAGTAACCTTCCCGCACGTTCAGCAAATTTTAATTAGCAGCGCTTTTGTTTTCGCGAGCAGTTACCCGAATACCTCGGAAAACAGCGGGGTATAAGTAAGTATATTACTCATCTTTCACAACGGGCGATGCAGAATCTTGTTAACCGACGCGCGGGAACGGTTTTCTCAACTTTTTGCTACAATTCTTGACCGCCGGTTTTTAATTAATGCCGAATCTAACGACCGAACATCGCTAATTAAACTTTACGGTACGAAGGTAACTCGGAAGCGTGTTTCGGAGAACTCGAAAAGTAAGAGAAGTTGGGTTGAAATTCGATGAAAGGAGAAAAGTTTTAAAAAACGGAAAAATTAAATATCCCGAGTAAAACAAAGGAATAGATCAGAATAATTTGCCCTAATACGGTGTCTGCAATTGAAATTGCGTCACGTTTAAATTTTTTCAAACACATTTGTTAAAAGGAATTAGGACCATAAAAATATACAAAGTATTTTATGTGTGACATTATTAAGAATGGAACTGGAAATTTTGCGGCTACGTAAAAGCCACGAATGCGCCCTCCTGTATAAAAATAGAAGAAAAAGTTGGTGTAGCAAAATACGAGGATCCACATTTTCAACGGGTGACCATACTACGCAACAGTCCTTGCTATCATTATTAAATCATCTATTTAAATTTCAAATAGTTCATTTGCACCCCGGAGATGCCGGGCGCCGAGGAACGTGGATGCCTACTTTGCAGAATGTATGAAGAGGGACTCACAGCACCTAGAAATTTTTGAGGAAATTAATCCTGAATCGCTGGAAAACATTCCATTGGCCTATTACAGTTCCATTGATCTCCAACAAGACGGGACCCCCAGCCACAATGCTACCCTACTAAGGCCATTCGCGGACAATAACTTTCGTCATAGATGATTAGGTAAAAATTGACCTGAAAGATGGCCCCCACGAGCTCCCGACCTTTGCATTATTAGATTTCTTCTTGTGAGACTTCATGCAAAATGAAGTATATAAAACACGCTACGATACCACAGCGGAACTTTGTGAAGCAATTGCTCTGGCCTTTCAAACTCTCTATAGAAAGCCCAGATGCAATTAGAAGAACGATAAAAATATGCCAGTACTGTATTCGCGAAAACGGGCGTCATTTCCAAAACCTACTTCAAACTCTTAATTCTTTGTAATATAAGTTTTTTAAAATATTTGTTACTGTTATTACTATTACAAGTTGAGTAATATATAAAAAATTATCAAATTTTTAGTTAGTCAAAAAATAAAAATAAACAAGTACAGATATCCTTCAAATCAACACAAAAGGGAATATACAGGCTGTTCCATTAAAAAAATTATGTTTGGTCCATATCTCGAAGGCTATTACACCAAGAAACAAATAAACTGTGTAACTGGATTTTATCTGAAAAACTGGATAATATTCTGACTGATTGTGAAATACGAGAGGTGTCCGAAAATAATTCTCTATCTATATTAATAACTGAGATATTTTGCCAAAGTGCTCAAAATGGGACGAGCTTATTTTTGATTATTCTGTTGGCAAGAAAATCTAATGAACTGTAAGTTTTTAAATGTAACACTTGTAATTATTATAGCTTGATAAAGACAAAAGTTATTGTCGAAACGTCGCATGCCGAACTAAATAAATAATCAGACTGAAACTGCTCAAAAGATTCCGCGTTTTATTATTTTTGACCAATTAACATTTTCGGAGGATTTATTTCATAAATCAATATTCTTACAGGTTGCGACTGGATGTCTTGACGGTTCCGATGGATTTATCAGTGGCACGTCTCTTATTCCGAAGTTCGAAGAACCGTGTAACTATTAGTTATAATGTGAAATTGAAGAAAAACACTCGCGAAATGAAACACTTTCGTACTTAACGCTTCATACGTTTATTAACAAGCTAACAACTAAAGAATCGTGATGAGAGTCTACCTGTTACAATGCTTGTGTAGACTGCTTATTGAATACTATTTCAGTACTACTTGAATACTATTTAAATTAGCGTTGTTCCGCCCACAATTCCGTGCTGACCAATGATGTGTTAAAGATACAATTATACTCTGAGTAAAACCTTAATTTCAACATTTCGTAATGACAGGGAAGGTTGTCAATAGTTATAAATCTAACATCATTTATACGTAGAATTGGCCGGGAATTTCACTGAATATTAAAAATTCTTACTCTGAATCATCTACAACCAGATTTAAATATGTGTACAGCAATATAAACTATTAAATCAGGGTATTATTGGAAATTCCAAATATCAGAAAGGTTTCACGTAATAAATAGAATAAATAAATGTGCAATGAAATAGAATAAAGTAATAAATCTTGATTCTAAATTTTGCTTAATTGCTAAGTTCCATGCTTATAGGTGTATCTGAGTCCGAACATTATAATTCAACAACCAGAGGAACTACTGAGTCAACTATATGCATTAGAGAAGTCTCAATTAGTGCTTTGCAGCTAAACAAGGTTGTGAACATTTTTCACTTACCTAGCTTCAAAGCTCAAAGGACTTTGTTACCAAATTTTACGCGCTAACAAGTTTAACTCGAAACAAAAT
>LR736861.1:5503711-5516996 GCA_902654985.2 Oryctes borbonicus | reverse complement strand
TTATATAAATTTAACACATAATTTTGAGGGATATTCTGCCATTCAGTCACTATTGAAGTTTTCAGTTCCTGTACCGTGAAATATTGACGACCTCCGCCATAAACGCGACGCATCAATTCACCCCACATGTTTTCAATAATGTTTAAATCTGGTGACCGTACCGGCCACTGTAAAGTTTTAATCTTTTTCTCTTTAAACCATTCAGTAATGGTTTCTGCTTTATGAATTGGCGCGTTATCTTGCTGAAAAACAAAATTGCGCCCGGCTCATTGGTTTCCAAAACGTAGAAGATTGTCACACAATAAATCTTTATACGTCACAGATGTCATTTTGTTTGTGCAAAACACTTTCTCACTCTTATCGCGAAATCCAGTCGCTGCCCATATCATCACAGATCCACCCCCTAATTGTCTGGTCATTTTCACTTTTGGTTCCTTTCTCAGATCATAATAATGCGAGTACCCATCCGGTCCGTCCAAATTAAAACGTTTCTCATCGGAAAATATACCTTTTTCCCATTGTTTCTTCCAGGATACGTGTTCTTCAGCAAATCTCAACCTCGCTTCTTTGTGTTTCGCCGAAAGTGGCGGTTTTGTCAACATTTTCTTCAGTGATATTACCGGTGACGCCTTTAAAATCCTTTGAACATTACGCACGTGCGTTTGTACCCCCGCCTGTTCTGCAATAACTCTCGCCGACGCAGAAAAATTGGATGCACACCGCAATATCATGCGTTTATCCCGCTCACTTACAGCTTTCGGTCGCCCTTGACCTTTTGGTTTGCCGTAATTTTCCGGATCTTTTAGGAAATTTCTAACAGAATGATCGGTTCTTCGTAACCGACGAGCAATTTCCTTCTTGCTAACACCATCCTGGTGCCAGGCTAGAACTTTACCCCTTTCTATCAAGGATAATTGCTTTTTCTACCCATATTGCAAACACTTTATAAAATATAATTTCTCGTGGTGAAATGTGTACACTTTACCAGCACAACCGCTGCATATAAAGAGAAGTATCAAATTAAAACATTTTTGCTTATATTAACGTAATAAATGCACAGCCTACATAACATAATATTATGATCAAGTATTGTTTCGGGCTAAATACCATCAATTTTAAACAGTAAGTAAAAAGCGGCGTTGAACGGATTCAATATTATTTATATGAGTTTGTTAAATTGGACGATGCATATTCCAGTTTGGACCTAATGATGACCTAGAATATAAACAAATACATTGTTTAATGTTCGAACAGTTCGCTGACAAGCAATCTCATTACTGCTGGAACAAGTTACATAAATAATGCTATCATGCAACCAGTAGATACGCTAAAATTCATCGCAAAGAGGATTTGAAGAGATAAAACAGAGTTTCGCTTTAGAATATGTATTGCAGCTTGTACGCTTGTCTAATTTATTTTCGGTAAATTACACTAATTATGCTCTTCAAAGTGAATGTATGCATTTAAGTTTAAGCGCGTCTGCATTCTATGTACTGCATGGGATGATTAAACAACTCGTAGTACTTTACAAAACAAAATAAAAGAAAATAGAAATTGTGTATATGAAAGTGTACAGAATAATTCTAAATGCAGTGTTACCCGGTGAAAATGATAATTTGCATGTCTCTACTTTCATCAACATTTTCTGCTTCTGCATCCACTCCAAGTTTCCCAGGTTCAAAAGTCTTTAGAATGGAAGGATCTGAGGTCGATAACAAGATCGTATGAAAAAATTTCAGGGCGAAATATTGACGGTCAGCGTTATTCAATTTGATGACGAAGGGATTAAAAAGTTGTTGAATTCTACGAATTTAGGCGCGTGGTAATGAGCTTTTCATATGATTCTACGTAATTCTCCGAGTGATAAAATATGCAATTGGAATCACACTGAACGGTTTTTGCGATTTATAAAACCGTGAGGTGTCGTGTCTGTAGAAGACTCTAGCCATATTGCTGTTGCACTGCCGCAACGACAATTATTACAACAAAGCCAGATGTCGAAATAGAACAACTTGGCACCACGGAGAATCTCACAAAGTATCAATTACTTTACATTACAACTGCACCCATTGGACAGAAAAACGTGTAAACACAGCATTATCCGTGGTCTTCCAATTTTGTCCCGCAGCGATACTTCCTAGTGCTTTCAAAATTAAAAGTTAGTAACATGCACACCCAAAACAGAAGCAGATGATGTTAATGGAAATTATAAAGACAAAGACTGTTATAATGAGGAGCAGAAAAGTGTTGTGTAAGTGTAAACAATTGCGTTCGGCCTATAGAAATAGAAGGATACTTCACGTAGTGGAAAAGAGAGAATTTTTCGCATAACTACGACCAAGGAAACGGACTTTTACTTTTAAGAAGTATATATTTTTGTAGGATTACTTTTTTTTTTATAACACAAGCATTTTTGAACCGACTTATACGTTTTCTTTGATATATTTATTTTTTTACATCCAACTGTGTTACAAGAGTAGTCTGAAAAATTTCCAACCTATCAGAGAAACAAATATTCAGGTAATTGAAACATTAATTTCAGGCCCTTGTTTGATCCCTACACATCAATGATCATATTTAGATTAATTTAATTAAACTTTTTCGTTAAATCAATTCGTTTTTAGTTTCAATGATAGCATTAGAACTAGAAACGATATTGTTAATTATGTTAAATTGGTTTTGTTAAACTGACACTACTACTGAGCTCTGCTGAAACGACTATTTTATTTAAACTTAGACCTTAACCGAATAAATACCGAATAAATACCGAATAAATAAATATGTTCCATTTCTTAACACAAATTTAATCATAAAATTTGTTAGACTAACACTTCTTCAGCTGATAAAATTGATTTTGTATTTCTTTCCTTCAGTGTACAATAATCCTCCTGTTACTTCTATTAGAATAATAGCGTGATTTATACTCGCAACGTACGCAGGTACACTGCCGTTCAGAGAAGTTCGGTCGGTTATTAAAAAACATGAAAAGGTTACAGAAACAAACGAAACTAAAAACAAAATCCAATTTTATTGTATGTACAGATAAAAAAGACAAAAATAAATAAATAAAAAGTTATTCCGGCCTAATATAACATACTGAACATTATATTTTTTTTTTCATCGAAAAAACCTTCTTTGCTGTTAATCACCGCTCGAAATATTCTAGGCATTCTTTCGATAAGTTTTGTTAAAATCGATTGTGGAATATTAATCCATTCATGTTGCAGAATATTCCGTAAATGTTCTTGTGAAGTTGGGCATATTTTTCGGATCCTCCTGTCCAGTTCATCCCACAACAACTCTATAGGGTTCAAATCTGGGCTTTGTGGGGGCCATGTCATTACTTTCAGGGTGTGCTGTTCTTCTTCCTCCTTTAGATAGTTCTTACACACTAACGCAGTGTGTTTTGGGTCGTTGTCCTATTATACGCAATCCTGATGGCACTGCATGATTCCGGAGTATTGCAAAATAATTTTCCCTCCTCATTACACCCTGCACTCTGCATAAATCTCCCGCCCCAGCAAAGGAGAAACATCCCCACACTAACACAGAACTACGCCCTTGCTTCACTGTAGGCGCAATGCAGTTCGGTATCACTTTTCGGATTTAGATCTTCGGACACAAACTCGTCGATTTTGCCCAAAAACCTAAAACTTTGACTCGTCACTCCAAAGTACGTGTTTCCAATCATCTAACGACCAATCTAGATGAGAACGGGCCCACTGTAGCCGTTTTGCTCTGTTGCCCCGACGTAATAAGGGTTTTCGAATGGCAATGCGTCCATGAAAGTCCGCTTGTTGAAGTCGACGTTTTACCGTACTCGCCGAAACTTGTTCTTCACGGCCGCGATTGACTTCGGCTGCTATTTGTGGCGCTGTTAATTTTCTATTGCGTTTGCTTAATCATACAATTCTCAAATCTTCAGCTTTTGTTGTTTTCCTAGCTGCTCCAGGACGAACACGATTTTTTATAGTTCCAGTCGTCCGATATCGCTTTGTGATGTCATTTACTGTTGAACTTCTCATATTTATATTTACAGCAATTTGTCGCCTCGAATATCCTTCTTCAAAGAGCGTAATAATGCGTGAACGTTTTTCTGCACTGGTAGGCTTGCCACGTGCCATTTTGAAGTAAATTTTCTTAAAACTTTCGCGCAAAAACGACAGATGCACACCAACACACGTTTAACAGTAAAATGAAGCAAATTTATATCTTTACGCCTGTGATAAATAAACAAGAATAATACTGCGGTATATTTCCTAAATGTATTGTTCGTTAATAATTCCCAAACGACCCGTATCAAAAGATCGGTACTTCCGAGAAATTCTTGGAATGATAATAAAAGAGACTTTATTGTGATTGTCGTAATATTTCTACTTTACATAATAATTTATGGCTTTAATCCCTTCGAAAAGAGTGTATGCTTAATATTTTTCTAATTTTATGTATTAATAATTGTATACGGTGTGATATAATAGATTTTTATTGCATGACCGAACTTCACTGAACGGCAGTGTACATAAATGCATTAACAATAATTTACTATGATATAAACTTGCAAGTTTATTTTACACATCGTTTAATTCAAATCACTCACACAGAGCTACCATGAATCCGTTAAAAATAAAACAAACAACGAAAATTATTTGAAAAATCCACAGTGTGTATATTTGACTTGTACATATATTTTTTTACCTTCCAACGTAGACAAAAATAAACTTTGATACGGTACCTACCTGCATACATCAAATACCTACGTACATCCACGAAATAAAAAAGTAAAGAAATTTTCGCCGAAAACATATTTGTAATTTAATTGGCCGTGGTGATAGGCAGGGAATTAAGCTGAAGTATGCACGCTGCAGTGTTGCACGTGCATTAAGTGAATGCAACAGTGAAAACGGATGCTACCGTCATGTTATTGCATTTCGTGTTTCTCGCTTTTACAAAGTCGAGTGATGTTGTTGCGATTTGGTTGTTGTTTCCGGCAGTAGCGAAATTTAATTAACGACCCTCTATGTCGGCTTTTGTAACAACGCCGGCCCGGCTAAGTATGCCCAAAGCGCGGAATTATCCCAAAACAACGCGCAAACAAAGAGAACGAACACTCTATCAACTAACTATGCGTATTTACCTATTTATGTGCGTTAGGGGAACAAAGAAAAGCAGATCAAGGCATAAAATTCACTAGGTATACTATTAATCGATTGGCTACGTAGAAGTTAACTGTTAAAAGAATAAGTCACGATCAAAAATTGTACCGCTCATAAAGAAGTGAGGTATGAGTCCTACTTCGGTGTAGTTGGCCCAACCCCTCAAAATACGAAATTTGTGAATCATGATAAAAACATTTTTTTTGAAAATGTGCGACTATTATTGGAGAGTTCAAATTCACTGGTTTATGCAACAATTTAAATTTAATAAAACACTCGACCAAAACAGTTTAAGTTAGATGATCGTTTTCTCGAAACTAATCCCTTAAGGGTCGTTTATTTTGACAAACGACCTTGCGTCTTAAGGAGTTAAATAGGTATCGAGTAATATTTAACGTCGCAACGTACCGCTTATATAAACAAGTTAATAGTCACATTTACGTAGGTTGTAGGATCCGCATAGGCAAAAGAAAAACTTTCGCTAACAGAGGGCGAGGTTGTTTTTCATTTTCTAATTTCCTCTATCGTGTTCTAGCTAATCTAATCGAATATAGGGATAGGGTACATTCATGGAGTGTTATGACGTGACTTTCTCGCCACATTAAAATGAGACCATATTAAGAAGGTAAAAGCAACAAGAACTTTTTTGGAGTTTTTGGCAATAAGAACCTTAAAATAACTGAGAGGTTTCATCGAAACGTTGGGTAGTTTGGTGTTTAAATCAAATAGTAAACACTTTTTCTAAATTCAGATTAATTTTATTTAGTTATTTTTAATAATAACAATAGTATTACATTTATATTTATATTTCTTTAATTTTTTTATTTTTTTTTTAATTTTTTAATTTAATAAACCCATTACAGAAAAATTTCAAGGTATAGGAGAACACATTGTCATCAATATAAAATTTCATAAAATTAAAAAAAAATAAATTAAATTCTCCAGCAGAAATCAGATACGTGCTATCTACCATATGAAGTTTTCCATTTGAAAGAACCTGTAATTACGAAGGATGTTTCCAAAGTTCTGGGAATTGTGCTCTAATTAAATTACCCAGAACTTATAGACAATGCTATTGGTGATAGGCAAGCCTTGACATGTTTATGGAGCTATCTAGTGCAGTATAGTTCAGTCTGAGTCATGTGTTCAATTAATATACACGCGTTTTCGTAGGACTCTTTTTATAACCATAGAACCGGTTAAATCTCAATAAGCAATAATTTTCCTTTTCCAACGTCTGCACGTCTGCAAAAAGGTGAGTTTGCAGAATCTAGAAGTAGTGTGTATCGGAGGATCGATCGTTCTAAAACTGACGGAAAAGACGATCCACGCAATGGTCGCCCGAGTACGTCGGTCAACGAAAGAAACGTAACTGTCGTGGAGGACCTACTGAAAGAGGACAGGCGAATGACTATTCAACAAATTAGTGTACGCCTGGGTACCCGACAAGTTTATGACTTATCTTACATGATTGTTTGGGCCTAAGCATGGTCTGCAAGTCTGTTGGGACCGGAACAGAAACTCAATAGGTCTGAGACTTGTCGTCAACTTCAAGAGCTGTTAGCCCGTTACGGTGATGAATTTTACTAACGAAACGTGGATTTCCCTATTTTAGTCCTGAGACCAAAAGTCAATCCAAAGAATGGCGTAAATCGGAAGAAGGGCCTCCATATAAGGCGCGCGCAGTTCCAACTGTTGGAAAGGTAACTCTTACTGTATTCTGGGATTGAGAAGGGATTACTTTTATGGATTATCTTCCGAAAGGTACTACAATTAACGTAGAATATTATTCGAATTTATTATCCGGACCATTGCGGCAGGCACTTGTCAGAAAACGGCCTGGAAAGTTGCATAAGCATCCGTTATTGCTACAAGATAATGCAAGACCCCTTACCGCAAGAAAGACAAAGGATGTTTTAAACGATTTGCGATGGGAATTGCTTCCGCATACCAGATCTCGCACCCAGCGAATTTCATCTGTTCCCAGTTTTGAAAAAACCTTTACGGGATGTTCGATTTTAAGTGTTTAACTGACGTAAAACGTGTCATAAACGGGTCGACTGCGGAGACACCGAAAAAGTTCTTTGAGGACGGCTTAAAAAGTTAGTTTATCGTTGAGATAAATGTATTCAGTTAAATGGAAATTATGTAAAAAAACTGGATTACATACATGTAACTAAATTTCCACAACTTTGGAAATATCCCTTGTATTTTTTGGTTAATGCTTTATGTGTCGAAATTATTTTTTTTTTCTATTACCAATAATAAAGCTGCACGGAGAGAAATATATTGCAAAAATTACTATTGCAAACTAATAAATTTTTTTATTAAAATAAATGACAGGAATACTATATATTAAATATAAATAAAATTATATTAAACTTCCGACAACGATATAATTTATTGAATTCTAGAAAAGAATCTTCGTAGAATAGCAATAAATTATTGTAAACTTAAAACATTTAATATATAAATTATTAATAAAAAATACTGTGAAAATAACATTCTGTCCAATTAAAACCAACAGAACAATAAATAGAATTTTTATTTGAAGCAAGAATGTCATCTATTTGTAGTTAAAACAATGTTTTTTAATATCAAATAAAAATGGGTTTAGTATTGACAAAAAAAATATTTATTACTTTGTGTTAAATGGCTTATTTAATTTTAATATGACTATATTGGATTTCAATAACATTTCTATTGAAAAATATTGGTGCAAGAGGTTTTACGAAGATATTCTCGACATTTAATTTCTCCAGCAATGGATCTATCTAGGCAAACCTACAATTTAGCAAGTTATAATGGCTTCAGAAGTTTTTTGAACTAACCTATGATCAAACAACACTAGTATCGACACATTCCGCGGTACACAATTTTAATTAATTAATCGGGAACAGGTATTTTGAGGATGCGTGGATTATTATCAACCGTATGAAAAAAAAAACATTGATCCTAACATGCTTGTTCTATCCCTACTCTTGAGAAAAAATATTATTTACGAGTATCTACTTTTGCCGCCTATTTGCCCAAAAATTAAGACATGCGAAAAATACGAAAAGGTCTCGTGTCAATATAGCACGAAACGTAAAATATATGTCCGCCTTACCCTAATAAAACAGAGTTGATTATGATAACGGTCCGTTCCCTCTATTCATCAAATTTGTGTTCTTTTTTAGAAATAATTTCGTAAGTGGCTAATTCCCGCGTTGCTCTTAATCAATTTCAGGTTTTTTTTGTTTTTTTTTAAATTTTTTTAGTTTTTTTTAGGTTTTTTATGTTACCCTATCGAAAAATCTCGCACTATTGCTCCAACCTGTATATTCATTACATACGTGTAGCTGTCCGTATTTTTCCCCCTCCTTCCAAAGGAAACGATTTATTGTCCCTCGCATACATACACAGATAACAACAACAGTTTAGATTGAAATTCTTTGGCATCCTATACAAGTTCCAAGACGTAGTTCTTCGTTTGAATACGAAGTTTGCGTAGCGCACGGAGTCACTATCTCAACGCCACTCAAATAAACACGAACAAACGCAAATTGAATTCAGCATTTCGGATACGCGAACAAAAAAAATATATGGCAAGAAAAAGTTGCAACTACCTATCGTTTCCATCAGATACTGTCACTTCTTTCTAAGTAATTGTGAAAATTTTTTCACCTTATTTTTTTTTTTTTTCTTCTTTTTTGATTGGTTGTGTTTCACAAATATGAGCTAGTAGATAATTCTGAGAAAGATACCTTTGAAGAAAACGTGGGTTGTTTCTCCAAAGAATATTGATGAAGGGCAAGCGCATGATGAATTTTAGATAAAAGAATTAATAGAAGCTTCCTTCTACTGTAGCTTATTTGTTCCTTTACTGGAGTTATTTTAAAGCGAAGCTTTGTTGTAACTGTTTGCTTTGACTATTTTATTGATGTTTATATCCGTAAATAGTTATTAAATATAAAAGGTTACAGATCAAAGTTATTTGCTTTTTCCTGGATAATAACATATTTATTAATAAAATATAGGTTTTCATTTGAAGAAACCTAAATTAACACTCGAAGCCACTGATAGCCCTTAAAATTATACTCTCCCCTTCAAATGATAACATTCTCGTCTATATTTTTTCGGTTAAATAAATGGTTCTTGAATTATTCAGTCGTCTCAAGGTCAGGAATCAGCCGGTATATTTCGATATCCTCTGAAATGAAATTCTCACAAATTATTACACGAGTTTCTGCCGGAATTAAAGTTATTATAAAGGGCTAACTTTTTATAAACGATATTTAATTTTTCAAATTACAACTGAGATACGACTGAAATTATTCTGGGGATGTTTGCAGGAAAACATTACATTAAACAAGATGCGAGGAAATTAAACAGAAAACAAGTTATGATTCCGTTCCATCATTAGCATCGTTGACTTAATGGATAAAATAAGTTGAAGCTACTAAAAACGAGCTCATAATCTCCAAAAGGATTTTGAACTCACCATTCGTGGCGTCAATATCAGCTAAACTCGTAGCTGTAAATTATAACGCCACAGTATCTAATCTAGGGCCTGCTCATTGCAGATACAACGCACACGTCATGCGCTATTGCCTTTGTCAAAACCTGTCAGCAAACGGAGGTGTTTAAAACTACGTTTCACGTTGTTAATTAGACGCGATGGAATATAGAGAATCTGGACCGGCGTTGAGTAACATTATGGTCGAGTTATTGATGTATGACGGTGACAAATCAGGATTCGTACCATAGTTCGCCGCCTAATGTATGCATGCTTCCATGTATAAACTAGTGCCGCACGTCCTACACGTTTTCCGGCATAAATTGGATCTAATTAGATCATCTTCTGTGAGCACAATGAACGTTAAGCGCTGAAGCAACGCAATCAATGTATTTACCGATGTCTGCCTTCGACATTGCGATTGCATTGCCTGGTTTACCTTTGGAGATGATCGCAGTATATAGCATGTTCCCCGATTGGATTAACAGGAAAAAAATGATTTTTTATTTTTCGGAGAAAATCACTTTTAATAATAAGTTTTGCTTGTCAATTCAGTATTGGTTTGTATGTAGCTACTGCGTATCATATTATTCAAATAAAGCACCGTCTTCATTAGCACTTCTTATAGCTTTTACATGTTTGTGGAAGGGTTAGTGACTGCATTGCTGCCTGTATAATGTGATCCAAATGTTCCACGATATCTTGCAGTGGTTCGGCATAAACAGATTGCTTAAGCCTTCCACAAAGATAAAAATCTAAAATTGACAGATCTGGACTGCGGGGTGGCCATGGATTAAGATCATTCCACTCTATCCATTTTACGCCAAATTTCGAAGTTATCCAGCCTCATACAGTTATTGCAGTTTGCATAAATCAATGGTGGTATCTCGTCAAATTTATCACCAATTTTTAAATTTGTAAAACTTTCAAACTATGTAACTACACATTATACATTGACCTTTTTCAAATGTTGAATTCAGATAGGAAGAATAAAATGTGTATTTACTTCGCTAAAGTACCTGCAGTGCTGCGAAGCCATTTGTGGAAAAAATTAATTCATTTGAAACAACTATCTATTGATAGTCGAAAAATCACAAGAAGCCAAAGATGCCGGCATCGTCGAAAATTCATAAAAAATCAACGATACCGGTGTAGTCGGAAAATCACGAAGAATCTAGGAAAAATTACAAAAAATCAACGATAGCATCGTCGAAAAGTTAGAAAAAACCAACAATAGCGGCATATTCAACAAATTATAAAGAATCAACGATGCCAGCATCGAAAAACACGACGAAATTGACGATGCCAACTCTCTTTTCGCAGAAATTTTATCTCCAATCCACAAACAAAAATCCAAACATTTAACCTTATCGTCTATTTTCAGAGTTTGTTTAAATTGAGGTTCGAAAGCTGTAATTCTATCTTTAAAACAAAATGCGTTACTAGTAGGTGACTAAAACTTCGCTCGTTCGTTGAATGCGTTTCGCATTGGTTCGGCCACTTTTTTTTCTCAGTCTAGGTACTGTTCTGTGCTGTTTGGGATGACCTTTAGATGCCCGGAGCTCGCCTATTCTTCGACGAGCAAGCGGCCGCCGAAGTCGGAAAGGTTGTGGAAGACCACGGGGGCGGCTCTGGAATCTTGGTACTCTAGACTACATTTAACATGGGCCACACCTTTATAAACAAATAAAATATTTGTGATTTAGCATAATATGCAAAGTTAAAGAAACTTACCTATATTTTGGGGTTAAAAGATAATGATCTCAAGCACTGTCTGTGTCAAGGGGCTTCTCGCAGATGTGGTACGTGGGGGTTGTGACGTATTGTCCATATTGGATAGGGGTTACTTTAAATATGGGGATAGGGCACTGGTACACGATTTCGTCCTCTGTAAGACTTTGCAGTTTGCTTACCAACCAGCTAGCACAGTCTTGTCCTCTATATGTATTTATAGGCGTTTGGAGATTGTTGGTACGTTGAAAGAGGCTCTCAAAGTCTGCGTACACCGCTCATTTTATATTTAAAGTTCTTGAATTTAATAATTTTGTCCAGGTGCACATTGCATTAATTCGGCTTTCAGCACTCCTTGCTGGGGCTCCTCAGTCTCGCCTCAGAGTAGAAATAATGGAGGCAATAGTCACAGAAAAACTTCTTGACATGTATTACTAAGCTGCTTTGCGAAGAGCTGGCTAAAATCTTTGATCCGTATAGCAGATTCACGTGACGGTCTGGTCAGTCTAGGTGGACGCCATGGTCAATACGAAACATGCATCAACGTACATGTTTCTTACTTCTATGAAGGCCTATTTCCGCTGAGCTGCTCGCGGGAGAGGCAGGTAAGAACCAACGCGAATTCAGTCTTTGGTTGAAAATGAGAGTCTTCGAAACAGCTGTCTCGGATTAGTTAATTAAGTTTGTGTGTTGCGGAGTGTGACGATACTTTTGTGTCGTTTATATTGGGTACGTTTACATATTTCAGATTTCATAGCATTTATTAAAAAAAGATGTCTAACCTACACTACCCGACAAAAACATAGACGCGGTATCGTTTCTATTTACGAAACAAAGTTTATAGACATTATATAAAATGTAAATGAGGGTTATTAATACTTGTTATGTAGATAGTCCATTTAGTCCCATCAAAATAAGAATTTTAAATGCGACAAAAATTTAGACCCTGTTCATTTATTACATTAATATAAGCAAAAATGTTTTAATTTGATACTTCTCTTTATATGCAGCGGTTGTGCTGGTAAAGTGTACACATTTCACCACGAGAAATTATATTTTATAAAGTGTTTGCAATATGGGTAGAAAAAAGCAATTACCCTTGATAGAAAGGGGTAAAGTTCTAGCCTGGCACCAGGATGGTGTTAGTAAGAAGCAAATTGCTCGTCGGTTACGAAGAAATTTCCAAAAGGCCGGGGGCGACCGAAAGCTGTAAGTGAGAGGGATAAACGCATGATATTGCGGTGTGCATCCGATTCTTCTGCGTCGGCGAGAGTTATTGCAGAACAGGCGGGGATATAAACGCATGTGCGTAATGTTCAAAGGATTTTAAAGGCGTCACCGGTAATATCACGGAAGAAAATGTTGAGAAAACCGCTACTTTCGGCGAAACACAAAGAAGCGAGGTTGAGATTTGCTGAAGAACACGTATCCTGGAAGAAACAATGGGAAAAAGTTATATTTTCCGATGAGAAACGTTTTAATTTGGACGGACCGGATGGGTACTCGCATTATTATCATGATCTGAGAAAGGAACCAAAAGTGTAAATGACCAGACAATTAGGGGGTGGATCTGTGATGATATGGGCAGCGATTAGATTTCGCGATAAGAGTGGGATAGTGTTTTGCACAAACAAAATGACATCTGCGACGTATAAAGACTTATTGCGTGACAATCTTCTACGTTTTGGAAACAAATGAGCCTGGCGTAATTTTGTTTTTCAGCAAGATAACGCGCCAATTCATAAAGCAAAAACCATTGCTGAATAGTTTAAAGAGAAAAAGATTAAAACTTTACAGTGGCCGGTACGGTCACCAGACTTAAACATTATTGAAAACGTGGGGTGAATTGGCACGTCGCGTTTATGGCGGAGGCCGTCAATATTTCACGGTACAGGAACTGAAA
>LR736861.1:5464285-5501118 GCA_902654985.2 Oryctes borbonicus | reverse complement strand
TCCATTATAAGTAACGTAACACTTTCTCTCTTTCAAGTATGACTTCGAGAGACTAACTGCAGATGGAACAAAACCAAAAGAGCTCGGTTTCAACAACAGCAACTCATGATTGATCTTGTCAAGCGCCTTATACACGTCTGTATAGATCACATCAACTTGGCCACGCCTGTCTAAAACTTCACTGATAAATTGCGATATGGCTGCCAAATTCGTAACCGTAGATCTTCCAGAGATGAAGCCATGTTGGTTTGGGGAAATAAAAGAGCGAGTACTATTATAAATGGCAGTATACAAGACCTTCTCATAAAGTTTTGCAAAATTGGATATTATTGAAATAGGCTTGTAATATATGTAATATTATAACGTGGTTCTTATCGTATAATTGCATTCCCACGAGTCAATATGGTGAGCCTGCGGAGAGATTGTTCCAACTATTTATTATTGTTATCTTAGTTACAAAACTCTGTATTGTATACGATTGTACGTGATTAGTTGCTGGATCTCTGTTCTGTTGATAATCTCGAAACTTTTTAGCTTTGGTAAGAAACTACATTGTTTTCTCATTAGTTGGAGTTCCCACATGATTTTCTTAACCTACTATTTCTTTATATGTTTTGCCTGCTATTCACAAAGAAATAAAGTAAAAGTAGATTAAATAAAATAATATTGCTTAAATAGTTATTGTTTCACTTAAAAATATTTAAATCAATTTCAATTGTTATTTGTATTGATATTTCATACTGTCTTACCACCTCTCCTTCTTCGCGGCTTTCTTCTTTGTTTTTAAGTCAGCGACTATGGGCCCGGTCACTCTGAAGAGTGTCCACGATTTTCCTTTAATATCAATACATAGTGAGAAACATGTCGTGCATTAACTGTAATATTGCAATAAATGAGAAATCGGATTCGTTTACGGATATGTTCCGAATTTTTGCATTGCGACCTTGCTGTAGGCATCGAATAAAATATATTTGAGCAGGATGTCCACCAAATTCCTAAATTAAAAACTTTAATAAACAAATGGAAGGATGAAATACGTAACATGAAAGAGAAATATGAAAAACTATATAAAGGAGTTAATCCTACAAACACTAGCGATCCGCTCGTTAGTGAAGAGAAGACCTAGTGGTGCTTTTACTACCGTATAAGCGATTCCCACCGAGTGCATTGGGCGATTTTCAGCCCTGCCCGGGCTAATTCGTCTGCCTTTATGTTCCCTCGATGGCCTCCGTCTCCTAGTACCCAGGCTAGAGTCAGCTTCCCAACCTATTTCATGCAGTCCCAAGTTTAGAATTCACCTGCGCGGACTTTCTATACCTAACTCAATCCATTATTGAGAACTTTAACTATTTTTGATAATGTAGGTAAAGGTTTAAGAGGCGTATCTGTGTTGCATATTTAAGCTAAATATTTTACATTGCACTTATTTTTTGTCGAAATATTAAACTTAATGCTAAACATCCTGTATCGTGAGTATAGAGAAATCTGGAGTCATTGCCAGCATTCTGCAGTGTAGTAATTTACTGTTAGAAACAGGTAAACAATGCGTATAAAAAATTGATGATTATTTTATTCAAGTCTGCCAGAAAGTAAATTTCGAAACTTTAGAAACTTTGCAAAATTACTTATTTTCATTTTGGGGAAGCATATATTTATATAAATAAACATTTTCAAGAATGCATGTTATTGAGTTAATGTGCAGAACAAGGTTGGCCGATGACAATTTGCAAAACATTCTAAGGATCTCTGTATCATAAATTGATACCGACTTGGACGAATTATCAACTCAAATTGTACAACAGCAAAGGTCGCATTGAATTTTGTTTCCTTTGCAGTAAAATGAGTTACTTTCCTTTATTTTATTACTTTAATTTGCATTATTATATTGTTTCATTTTTACTCTCATTATGAAATTTTAATAAAATCGCTACTTAATATTTTTTTGGACCCGTCTAAAGATATTTCCTTTGAATATGGTACACTGCCTTAAAAAGGTTGGCAACCCTTGACCTATAAAACGTGAAACTTCACTCAAGTATACAAAATGTTTAATAGTTTCATCCCAATTAAAAGTATTTCTAATCTCAATCGCATGATTCTTCATTGAGAGAAACCCTGTTCGGGCATTTTTCACTCACGAACGACGTAGGACAATTTTTTTCCATTTAATAAATTTATTTCTCCATATAATTTACTTACACGCTTACTCGCGTACAGCGATGTTCTTTCCTTGTTTAAATAATCCAAATAATAGGATTTGTCAAACTCTGCAAAATAGGCTTTTGTTTCGGCAATCACCTCTTCATTTAACGTGAACCTCTTTCAGCCAAGCCATTTCTTCCAAGTTTGCAAAAATAAAGAATCCACAAGGGACTAAATCTGGCGATGGTGGATGCGGTACCAATTCGTACCGTAACTGGACCAGTTTCACTGTCACAATTGTTAATGAGTAAGCTGGGCCGTATGATGGTAGAGCCTTAGATTGGGATTTTTTCTTTTTATTTCAGCGTCCAATCAATTAACAGATACTGTCGCGTAAGCCTCCTACCCTTCACCAAATAATCAGTTAAGGTTATCTCGGGAAAACTCCATTTTGCCGACTGACTCTTTTCTTTTCTTTTTTCTTTTTTCTGGCGTATAGTGATGTAGCCCTAGTCACGTAACGCCGCAGAAACTCACTCGTATTGCGCTTAATTATGTCCACGCATTGCTTTAAAGATATTACGCGATTTTTATAGATTAGACAGAAATGGACGATGTGCTGTGTCTGGCATAGTCTGCGATTTCTATATGCACAGTAAACCCTCCAAATGCAAATATTTTTTAATTCTAAAAGCTACAAAACGCAAAATGTAACGAAGTCGTGTTATAAGGCGTCATGGTGTCGTAATACATTCCATCGATTTACGTCAGTTTTTATATTATTTTTGAATTGATTGGCAAGTCACACCCACTTCAAATGGCATTGCCCAGATCTATCTAATCATACTGTACATAAAATAATATAATAATGTTTACCATCACTCCATAAACATAATATTTACATTGGCAAAAACAGCATCTCCTTTACCGAATCGATTACTGGACAAATATTTGCGTATATGTATCTAATTACATACATGCAATCTTTTTATCACTAAAGTGAGGACGTTCGGTGCAGTTTGCTAGCGAATGTTGGTCAGCCAAGCTTCTATCGGATATATGCAGCAGCGTAGATAAATTGAGTTATTATATATAATAAAAGTTGTATTTTATTAATCGTCAAATATTTTTTTGATACGGTTGTAATAGGAATTAACTACGATTTATTTTTCTAAATAATTCGTTGTAAATTGGTTTCGTTGGTGAGTTAATATATTTTTAAATCTAGAGAAAGATCTTTCTACGTCACATGAAATAACTGTTAAAGTGTTATTGGAAATTTCTTTTAATACCGCATAATCTAGATTTTTTTGTAAAACCGCATTAATTTTGTTCCGTATCTTTTCGCCAATCGATCCCTCTATACTTTTTAAATTATTCTAAGTGTTGAAGGGATTCAGTTAATTTTAAATTTTTGTTTTCTAGAAACTTGATCGTTTTTGTTACGCTTGAGAAATGTTTATTATTGCTCGACTAAATCTTCTTTTACAATTGATGGATCACTGGAAGCATCTCGTTTTAACTTTCATATAAAAGGTTTTATAATACGGAAGTGTTGGGTATAAAAAAATGCGGCTTCTAACCATGTACCCCATCGTGTTAATATAGGTTCTGGCGGCAAATGTATATTCGGGCACATTTCTTCATATAAGTTTATCCGAGTTGGTGCTTTCAATAAAATCTTTTTAAATGAGTTAATTAATGAATTAACATCGGGAAATTCTTCAGGAATAAGTTCAGCAATGCGATGTATTCCATGCATAACATATATTAGATGTAACATGTTTGGAAAACGTTTTTTAAGCGCGTTACCTGTTTTTAATATTAAGCTTGCAGAATCTGAGAGAAAGAGTAGAACTTTTAAGCAGTCCTCACTAGCTACATTTTTGCGCTGTTAATGATAATGTCGGTAATATCATTTGTAGTGACACGCAATCTGATTTTTGTAGCTACTAAAAATGACATTGGAGGATTTTCCGTATGCAATGGCAACCATTACATTAACAACGCACCTTCCTTTAATGTCTGTCGTTTCATCTGCGCTTATCCAGAGATAATTTTCACCTAGTTTTGACCTGATTTGATTTAATGTTTTGTCGAATTGCTTATATTTTCTAGTTGTCAATGGATGGGGAATATCTCGGTTGCTATATTTTTTAAAAAACCCACGGAAAAGTAGATCCTGTAATTTATTTAATGGGATATTGGCACCAAGAAAAGCTGCGCATAAATCAATTACAAATTTATCATGTGAAATACCTCTTTGGTATTCAATATGCCTCGTATTTTTCAGACGCCGCTCAAGAGTATATTTGCCCCTGAATCCTAATTTCGCAGAACAAATAGTGCAAAGCACTTCTTTTTTGTTAACGACAGTGAAAATGGTGCCATATTCTGAAACAATGCGTGATATTCTCGGCATTGTTCGAAAAAGATAAACTAAGAACTACTAAAATAAAACGAAAAAGAATACGAAACATGTAAATATCAAACAATGATCAAATATATTATAACATTATAAAACGAAATATAAGCTCTAAAGAATACTCCAAAAATATGAGAGTACCTAACAAAATAAAACGAAAATGAAATTTCTAAAAAAGGGTAGTGAGGAAATAAACGAAAAAAGACGTTGCTACGATGCTCTCCATTCGGTTACTAACTACGTACTGGCCAGTACTGCCGTCGCTCTTTGCCTATCTCCTACCCGGCAAGTTACACACATGCGACACTTAGCCTGCCATCGAACGTAACGCTAATGACAAACTGCAAGCAACGTCGCCACTCTATTTATCACGCAAATGACATAGAAAAAAAGCAAGTTGCAACCTACTTTTTATAATATTAATAATTCCTTTTTAATGACACGTTTTAGATTTTAGAGAATATTATCATTTATTGAAATTAAAAATAGTGAGTGATTATTTGTAAAATATTTTATAAAAAAAATGTGTTTCCGCCCGGGATCGAACCGGGGACCTTCCGCGTGTTAGGCGGATGTGATAACCACTACACCACGGAAACTACGTTGAATCATAGAATTGATTGATGTTATACATGGTGTTACAAAATTCGCGGACACATGTTAAATCGGAATGGCAATTTCTTTAATCTAATTTCCTGATTTATAGCATTTTCAAAAATGAAGAAGAAAACATTTTAAACTGAAAATGTATAACACGAAATACTTTATAGCGTTTGGTCGAAAGTTCTACTGTTATCATTCAAAAGGCATGGTTTTTGTATTTTAACGTTTGAAATAGTCTTCAAAACTACTTAAATTGTTAATATTGCAATATGTTGATTGCTTCAAATAATGACGCAGGGCGTCGTTTGCCAAATACCAATGTATTTAGAAAACTAAAAGGCTGAAATTCCTTTCACCAGCTGCGTTAAATATAACCACGTAGAAATGCTGGCCGTCCTCATTTACGTGTTGATGTAGTCATTGATTTGATAAGAAACTATCCTTCAAGAAGTACTGGGTGCGTTGCAAAAGAATTGAAAGCTAATAAAGTTTGCGTATGGCGTGCTCTGAGACGCAACCAATAGCACCCGTATCACTTCACAAGAGTCCAGCATTTGGAAGATAATGACGGTCTATTTGAGTAAGCGTTCTATGCATGGTACTCAGGATCTGATCCATTCTGTGGACAAATGAATGTTTATTTACTCAAGATGGTATTTTCAATATTCATAATCAACTATAAGAATCTACTATAAGAATCGCTGTGGTTTAAATATTGGAAGTGGTTTACTGGGTGAATGACTGGTCAGGTTACGTTAAAACTATTTTTTTCAATTGTTGCAATTACTTCCATTATTAAAATTATTTAGATCTTCCGCAACAACAACTTCCAGAATTCTTGGATAAATATGGAGCAAAATATGATTTTCATAGACGACGGGGTAGATTGCTACGTTGCACGAATTGTATGGGATTGCCTGGACAATACTTTCTCTAACCATTGGGTTGACAGTGCTGGTCCAATATCTTAGCCACCATATGATGCGCTTTGAAAGCGCTAATTTACCAAATACTTCCGGCCGATGATAATGAACTATGAAAAGGTGAATTTCAAGTGACGCATCAAGTAACACGCAGATGTTACGTATCTCCGTTCGAGCAATAGCAAGGTGTCAGATCTGGTGAAATGAAACGTAGTGCAGCCCGTTTATTGCTTTACCATTTTGAAGATAGTCGATTAAGACTATCCTCAGATGGAACAGTTTTCGCCTTTGTCGGATTCGCTCCTCGTAGTCCACTGTTCCGACTGTATCTTGTGACACCAAGAGTGTACTGGTGTATCCAGGTTTCATCTACTGTCTACAGGTCCAACTTATTTCGCTTAAACTGCTTCAATAGGACGTTGAAAATGTTCATTTGAATGCGTTTCTTGTCCTGAATGAAGAAACACGGCACCCAACGCGCATGCCTAAATCCTCAGTTAATATATGACAAACACGTCTCAAGAGCCTCTTCTGCAATTATCCAGTAATTGCTTTGTCAATAGAATAGAATAACATCGCAATTAAATTTCTTTTGAGAGAACTTATCTACAGATTTAAGTGCTTTTTATTGATCCTGGCGGATTATTTATATTTATTTCAAGGTAAAAATTACACATACGCACAACTATTTGTCACTGAATCCAGTGCTAAACTAAACATGTAAGAAGAAATCGTGAAATATTTCCTTCCTACAACGGTTCAATAAATAAGGTTTCTTTATTTAGGGAGGATTACGCTATCGTATCTAAATTTAAACTTAATTGCTGTTACGACAGATATTTGATGCTCATTTTACTATAAATTTTCTAGAAATTTTAGGACTTAACATAAGGGGATTAATATTAGTTGCCTGTGAGATAAAGCATAAAACTAACAGTGGCGAAATTGTATCAATGAAATTAATAAATTTTAAGATTAACTGTATGGAAATCTAGAGTAAAATAAAATATATACATACATTAACTATGAAATCAAAGTTCATGTAATATCTCATAAATGACAATGACAACTTTCATAAAAAATAGATAGGAGTGCTTTGTTAAGAACATAATTACCTGCAAACTTTTATTTAATTTTTTTTAAAATCTAAAATAACATTCTTGGAGTGATTAGAAGGCCTATCGCCAAATCTTTTTTCTTTTTAATATATAAAATTGTTTCTTTTTATTCTAGTAACTAAAGCAACATTTGATCGATCTCGCAAAACTGCCTTTTTTTTTCTAAAATGAAATTTACTTTATTCCCGTTGTTTATTACCTAAATGTTGAATAAACAGCGCGAAACAGCGCAACTAAATCTACATTAACTGTCATCATTAATTAATCTCATCTCTTCATATTATACCATTATACACAACAGTATATAATAATAATAGCACAACAGTAAACTAAATACACCGTTCGTAATTCTAAATGGATGCATAATGTTCCAAAAAAACATTAACTTTATTCCAAACGCCGCTGGTAAGGATCGGCATTAAACGATAGGAAATTCAAATAAATACATGTAGCAACTATGCAGGATTATAATAGGTAATAATAATTAAATTATTTTATTTTTATTTTGTATATGCTACTACCGAATACTGTTGTTTTTGTTATATTATATTACAATTGCAACAGCTATTGCATTTTAGTACGAATTTCAGAACGCACGAATTTTCTAACGCCCAATCAGTACTGCTTCATGCCTTCATAAACCCTGCCGATACTGTTTCCCCTTTCCCGTTTTCAACATATAATAAACTTGGCAATATCAAAGTGAGCAGGCAAACATAGTATACCGCCAACGGTAAAACTTGAGGGACGAGGGGAGCGAGAGATAAGAAAGGTTCGCCTCGTAAGACTAAATGTCGTCCAGTGTACATGTAAACTATGTCTATGGTTTAATGTAAACAATAAGGAAATTACTGTTTCTCACGTCATCAATGCAGACATTGTAGATAATGTGTAAGTAATAAAGATAATCAAAGGTAACCATAAAACTTCAATTTATTGAGAGCTGTGTATGAGTTAACTATAATATCCGGAAGGCCAGAAAACGAAGGCTTCAACCAAGATTTTACATTAACAAAGACAATAAGTAACGGCAATACAAACTATAGCAAAGTATAATAAGTAATTATCAAGTACATGTAAATCTTGATTAACGTTTCACGGATTAGTTTAGAAATTACTTTATTACTTTATTAATACTTTTAAAGCCGTATATTGTAATAATATTTAGGACTATATGTGGAAAGAAGCACTCGGTATTGACAAAGGAAACTGGTGACCGTGATAATAACGAGTTTGATGATAGTTACTGTAGTGAGTCTGGGAATTCATATGTTTATGCAGAAACTTCAACTGCAATTGCATCGAGAAATAGCTTTGACATAGATTCCAGTTATGATAGAGATAGTAATCAGAATATTGAAGTGGAATATATAGATATGGTAAAAAATTAAACTTCTACGTAAAATAATAGTGATAGCAAGGACTGTGGCGTAGTATGGTAAACAACACATAAGTATCGGCACCCTCCCTTCACAAAACGTAGCTATTTATAACGGTTACTCTTCTATAGAAGTCGATCGCATGCTTAAGAAAGTCCAACATAAGCTTTACGTAAGAAATTCCACGACCTTAACCCCGGTAGAAACTAATATCAAGAAATTCGTGAAACTCCCCTTGCACAGCATATCGAAAGGCGTGAGTAAGGTTTTGAAGAGTCAAGATATGAACGTATGCTTCGGTTCGCGCAACACACTTAAAAAATCTTCTCGGTAATCCTAAAGATAAACCGAAAATGGGAGAAAGCTCGGGTATTTATAAAATTGAATGCGGTCACTGTAATAAAGCCTAGATTGGTCAAACGAAAAGAGCGATAGAAACTAGATTCAAGGAGCATATAAGAAATTATCGCTACGGAAGATTGGACGCGTCAAGTGTGTCACAACATATAAATGAAACCGGGCATAGTATTAAATTAGAAGACTTAAAATTGATTAAAAACGTAACGTCGCCGCGAGAATTAGATGCGTACGAGACAGTTTACATAAAAAGTAATACAAATCTGATGAACAGAGAGAACGGACCGTTGTCGTCCTTTTTGACCTTTTGCAGTAGGCTGGCACTCGTTTATATTTTGGGTCATAAAAGAGATCTTCCTGTCCATCTGGCCGTGTTTTTCGCCTGTCGTAGTTTAAGACGCGTAGAGGGTAAAATAGGCATTTATAAAACAATATTTCTTCTCGGAAGAAGGAATAGTTCATGCATGTTATTTTTCGCACGTCGTAGCTTCAAGGCGTGCAGGAGGTAGAAATAGGCACTTGTAAAGAATGTCTGTTCTAAGAAGTAGGGATAGTACATGCATGTTTAGTTTTAGAAAAAGTTTTTTCTCACATCATTCGGTCACCGATTGATGATGAGAACCATTCGTGTCCTCGAAACGGCCGTCCCGGACTATTTATTATATTACTATATAATAAATTAAACTTGTGTGGTGCGGAGGGTGCCGATACTTATGTGTTGTTTATTCTACGTAAAAATGTGCATACAATTGAAAAAACTCTAATTTATTACAGTGTGAAGTGGAACCTAAGAATGCTTTCCGATTAATGGTTTCTAATAGAGCTTAAGAGAAATTGTATCTAAAAATGATTCATTGCAGCATGAAATAAATGAGATTGTGTCTAGGAAACATTCGCGGAGGCAAAATACGTTTAGAAATTTTGTCGATACTCTAAGTAAGACCGAAGAAGTAAAAATAAATAATCCCCTTGCGAACTTCTTGCGAGTGCAATATTCCTTTGGGTGTCATTGATTCTGGGAGTTTTAAAAACTTCATAAAGATTAAGTTTGGCAGAACCAGCCACGTGCATTTGGTCATTAAAAACGTGAAAAAGCTGCGTAACTCTCCTAACTATAGGATACATAGGAATTAGTCCCTTTGGATCGTACATCAAGACAAATTAATATTACAAACTTGTCTAGGTCGAGCTGGACAACTGAACTGGTCCAACAAGGATATTAGGAGGTTACGATCTAGATCTGACAGCGTTTATTGCAATGTGTGCAATAAAGGAGCAGGAGCAAAGGAGCAAAGGTAGATGTTCTTGCCTGTACTTTGCGTTTACAATGCCGCAAGATTCTTGTCTTTATTATCCATATTCCACCTGATTTTATACTTTGTGATTTTGAAGCATTCTCAAGTGTGTTAGAAATATTAAACGAAACTCACAATAACAAAATATTTATTTTTAATAGCTATAATCTATAGCTTTTAAAAATTTCATAGATTCTCTAAATTTAAAGTAAATTGGACGCTTGCTTGATTTGGCGCTAACAAAAACCTTGATGTTACTTTAAATACCCTCCCACTTGTGGATGTTAATCCTCATTATTCTGCTGTAAATTTGTACTTTCAATCGCAGTTCTTCATGGCCCCCAAGTGATAATAGAATTTATAATCTCAAACGCGCCGACAATTAGGATTGTATAATGCTCTGTTACATACTAATTGGTCTTTTCTGTGCGTGTATATGAATATTAATTCGGCATGCAATAGCTTCTACGATAGAATCTTTGAACTTATGAATCGATTTATGCCTTTGAAAGCTCTTAATAGATCTAAATATCTCGTATGCTTTATCTTCTAGAAAGTATTAAAGACATTAAGATGAAACATAAATACAATCTAAAATATAGAAAATTTGGATGATCTTAATCGGTACAATGAGCGGCGTAAAATCGTGAAAACTAATTCGTCCATATTATATGCTTTACATTCCCCAAGGAAACGTAATTCTGGAATGAGAAATGACAAAGGCGCAATAGTGAATTGTTTTAAGAACTTCTTTCAATCGGCTATTCAAGCCATTCCCAGTTTCATGATTATTTACTGTGCCTGTATATTTGCCACCTCATTAAATTACCTGTTCAATCTTTCGCTGTGCCCAGTTCACAAAGGAGATAATACTTCATTAATTTTCAAATTAATGAATTATAATAAATAATTTCGCTAAAGCTTATGATATGCTCGTGTATACATGCATTTATCCCTAATTTCATTCTGTTCTATCTGATCAGCATGGCTTTATAGGCAAATGATCCACTGACTCCAACAAAAAAAAACTACTCAATTCATATCAAATTGTCTGGATGACAATGACAAGGTTGGCGTTGGCTGTATTGATGTCCAAAAGCATTTGACCGTGTTGATCATTAATTATATTTAAACAAACGGAACAAATTGATGGATTTTCGCCCCGTCTTATTCTGTTGTTTCCTTTTTTTTTGAACCTATTTGCTAAACCGGACACAATATATGACTTATCTCGAGCATAAATGTGACAGTTTTTTTCCATCATCCGGAATTACACAAGGAAGCAATTTGGGTCATTTTATATTCTTCATCTTTGTTAATGACATATGCTTAAAACCGACTTAAAACTCTTCTGGAAAATAGAAACACGAGCAGATTGTCTTTCTCTCCAAGCCTCTCCAAACTTGCGTAGCTCATTTGATTCGAAATTATCATTTAAGGAACATATCTCTAATGTTATCATCTACTTTACAAGTTTCGGGGTTTGTTATTAGAACAACAAGGCAATTTTCTTCTAGATCCACTTTATTTTGCACTTAGACGATTTAAACTTAAAAATGCGTCTACAGTTTGGTCACCAATCTACTTACAATTCTTTAAATATATTTATTTTAAACAAAATGGCTTATACCCAGGTCAAGGATTTGACTATAATATTCCATTGGACAAATTTTATTTATAATCCCTACAATCAAACTGACGTTAGAATTTTTCAATAATTTGTTACACAACAAAATCTATGCTCCTCAATTATTGGAAAAGCTTTGTTTCGCGTTTCCTTCCTATTCTACACGCTTATCAGTAGAGATGACAAAGGAAGGTGAAATTATTACTTTTTTGCAGCGATTAGACAGACTCGTGTCTATTTGTCTCATAAGAAAGGGTTCGTGTTGCTTACTGGTTTCCCCGAGAGTCGACAAAACACGAGTCTGTCTAGTCGCTGCAAAAAAGTAATAATTTCACCTGCCTTTGTCATCTCTACTTATCAGCAACTTTTACTATACCTTCCCCAGAACCAATGTTACCTCTTTACAGAATGTGCTCTTATTTCTGATCTGAATATTGATACTTACTATGCTGATCTTTGTGAATGTTTAGTGATTACTTACATGTAAGTATAGTATTGTAATTTAGCGTAATAGAAATAGTGAGAACACCCTACAACCCTGATGTGTGCTATGTAGTGCCAGACAGTGCTAGTGATACGAAAAGAGAATCATTTATGATCCAGCAATTGCAATAGCCATGTTGCAAACCTGCTGCCAAAGGATATTTACCTCTTTCCAGCAGTTGTCAAGTGTATAAGAAATGCCAAAATGATATTAAAATATTTCTAAAGTCCTCTACTTGAACGTGTGATAAAAGATAAAGGAGGAGGGCAAATTAAAGCCGAGATGGACGCTGTTTATTGGAGCTCTGCACCATCATTTGTCATAGTGAAACTTTGGGCAGCTGAATTTAAATGTGATCGTACCAACTTCGTTGACGATGAACGTTAAATCCGGCCAAAAACCGCAACCGCCACCGATATCGGAAAAATGGTACCAGATCACCGTCGAATTAGCATTAGAGGGATAGCAGCGGCTGAGGGCATCTCGAAAGAACGTATTTTCACATATTGACGGAAGATTTGGGCATGAAAAATTTAACCGCGTCACCCTATTCCCCAAATCTGGCCGCCAGCGGCGTCTTTCTGTTTCCTAAGCCAAAAGTTTCGGTCTGAGGACAAAGTCACGTTCATAAACGCCTATTTTGCGGAACAAAATGCCGACTACTATTTTTTTTTGTAGCCAAAAATTATTGATGTATTTTTGGTATGATGTATAAAGGTCGGTCACATTGACCTACATTGACATTGAATAAAGGTATATCATATTGATATTTTTTATATTAAAAAAAAACCTGTCATTGTAATTATATGTTATTGTATTTAAAAGTACACATAAGAAATGAGCCATATTAAATGGAATAACCTCACAATGGGACTATAATTTTCCTAAAAATTCGTAGAATTTTCCTTTGAAATCTTCTAAAATTTCGGCCAATTTGCATCTCAAAATACCCACCCTCAGTTGTCTGTTGTGTGTAAATTTAGCTGTCATCTACCTCGTTTGATCTATTTTTCCCGTCCTCACCGGGCGCCACTGGCGTTTTTCGCCTACGGAAACAACGCGGGACCTCTACAGAACACCACCGAACGAGATAAAGGAAAAAGCTCCCCAGTTTTCCCAAAAGATATCGCCCTTCTTTGTATACAGTCCGATTTTCCAAGCATGCGGCGCAGGCCGTCATGCGCAAAGGCATCGCGACGTCCGTCGCGTCAGTGCAGCATCGAAACGACGCCACAGTACGGTTTTCTAAACGACGCCGATTGGCTGTCATAGTTGATGGTGAAATCGACGGGTGAACTAATTACTTTAACTAGAAACCCATTCTAGGCGATTTAAAAAGCTGTTCTGTTCGAGTGCTTAAACGGGAACTTTCCGGTGGGAAAACGAGAAGAAAGAACAGCGGAAAGTAGGCGAGGATTCTACTGATCGGTGGCGTTGTGTGAGGTTTGTGTTGTTGGATATTTTTCGCTTGGTGTAAAGGGTGGAAAGTCGGGTCGATTACCAACGAAATGCTTTAATTTTTGATATTCGTTACGCTGAAAAAGCTTTTTTGGTGTGTAAATTAAAAACCTATCCGGAAAAAAGGGACTGGAATGTTGCTAATTGTACCAAAATTTTAAAAGCTCACATTATTTTAACCACCAGGAAACGTACATCGATTATTAAATAAAATCACTATAATTTCTTTGATATGCCCGTTCTACGAGTTAATTTTGAAACAGAAAATGTATAAATTAAATAACCTCCGATGGAATACAAAAATTTTGATTATTTGTACCTATTATGTAACATAAACCATAAATTAAGATGAGCAGATGTCTATTTTAATCTAACTTTTACCAAAATTCAAACAATTTCTTAAGTATGTTAATGTTAATATCTTGAAAACTTAGGATATATAGTACATGATAACCTTTGACGCCGACAATCGATTATACACGGACTCATATGTCGTTATTAAATGTGAGTTTGTTCCTTCAAAACGCAATATTTCCATCTATAAACGTATTATGTGTTTTTTTTTTGTTGGCTGCGTTTTATTTTTAAATTGAAATGAATTTCTTTAATGATAGATCTAATATGTTCAAAGCATTAGAAATCATATGGTCGTTACACCTCTATATGTAGACGTTAGTTTAAATTTTATGGAATTACACAGCGACGTTAATTAATCACTAAGTTAGTTTGTGACTGTTATTCAATATGGATTCATTATGTACAAATTAAGTGTCTAACTTCACATTATAGTGCAAATTAGCAAATTATCAATCCCGTTTTCTCTCTTCATTACGATTATTTAAAAAAATTATAAAAATTTTCGGCCCTCACCATGAACATCTCGCTTGCTATTAAAAATAGAGGGTATACGTTTAAATATGGCAAAATTCCTAAATTTTGTGTTTGATATGCCCTTCGTGGTTCTTCTAGGAATTACATCGAAGGCATTCTGGAGTCCGCCTCAAAGATCTTCTTGTTTTGTGGCAATCAGCCTTATTTCCCCATAAAGAATAACTCCTCTATTTCCAAGCCAACGGTTTGGAAACTATTAACTTAAATAATTCCTCACAATTGCCGCACTGTGAGCCGGTGTACCATCTTATTGCCACCATAAAGTGATGTGGTTGATTTAATGAAAGAAGATTTACGTATCTTTCTCCGTTTAATATTTGGTCCTAACAGACGATTTCCTAAAATGTCCATCCAGGCGTTTAATCAGAAACGGTGTTGTGGTGGGTTTGCCCTATTTTGACTGTGGGATTTTGGGTTTTGCCCAATTGTGTTACGTATTTCTGTTAAGCGGTAAATTTGGATGATATTGTTTAATTCATCGTCTTTTAACCTTCTCATTGGTCTGTTGCAGCACTTCAGTCGTCTTAAATTATCATTAGGTAGCGTGGTTAACATGAATCTTGTATGATTTAAACTTATTCTGATGTACAGTTCTCTGTATTCGAGCCTGGAGCAAATTTAATTCTGACGCCACTTCA
Organism: Oryctes borbonicus; assembly: GCA_902654985.2. Taxonomy (NCBI): domain Eukaryota; kingdom Metazoa; phylum Arthropoda; class Insecta; order Coleoptera; family Scarabaeidae; genus Oryctes; species Oryctes borbonicus. The sequence continues at coordinate 5,485,778 of LR736861.1, read as the reverse complement.
CGTGTAGATGCTGATGAATTATTATTTGTTTAGAAAATATAAACATATTCCAAATACACACCTCTAATTTACCACTTGTAATATATTTTTATTCAAATTCCTGTTACACATAAACATTACGTGGCGTGGTAAACTACCCATTCTCGATCAAGTTTCTGTCAAAAACTAGCAGAATGTGGCTGTAATCGTTTTGGATATAATTGTAAATATTTATACTAATGAACTATAATTCCTCCTAACTATTGTTACCTTATTTAACTCTTTGAGGAGGCAGAAGTCTCTGCACAAAAAACCTCTAGTGGAGCCATAAAAAAATAATCGAGATAACCTGCGCTTCATCTCACGCATTCACATTTTACAGCGAACAAAACAGCCAACAGAGCATTTTCCGCTAAAATCTGTAAGTGGTAGTTCCCAATAGATGGTACTCATGGAACTGGTGTAAAATTTAACCCACCAAGATTCTTACGAAATGCATAATACAGGATGGTGCATTCTTGTTTAGAAAGATGCGATATAAAAATTATACCACCGCAACTCAAAGAGTTAATCTGAAAACATATTCTTCGTCATTTAAAACACATGAAAAACTATTATCAGCATGTTATGCATAGCTGAAATCAGGAAAAACTCTCTTTCTGGCATGTCAAAGTCCAACATAACTAACAGTTGGATGTTCAGCGCGAGTTCGGAAGTTCTTCGATTCGCTATATCACCAATTATATTGCCTTAATTCACTTATATCTCGAAGAAACTGCACGTGCCGCTGAAAAGCCGTCTAAAGTTTACGTGAAGCAATAAAAAATAATAAATTTCTTGTTTTGAAAACATTGCTGGAACGCCGCAACTTCCTAAATGAAACACTGCGGCAGAACTACGTGCCCGACATGTCAAAGGAATTCCGTCACCGCCCACTTGCCACGTCTAATAAAAACGCGTTTTAAATTTTCAAGACAGACTCGACCAAAGAAAGCGGCAATGGCATGCTGCGTCCTCGTTGGAAGTTTACGAAAAATAAAATTAAGAATAAGATAAAAATGAGACGGGCATTCATTAAAGTAGGCGAGATTAATGGTTTTGTTTATGGAACGTGTCCGCGAATTATTAAAATTATAATTTCGTTACGCGATACCAGTTAAAAGTTCGCGCAATAATAAAAGGCGAGAATGTTTTGTAGTATCTTTATCTGTGCTATGCTGCCTAAATGGACAAGTTGTCGTGGGTGGATGACAACTCCTTTCCTGAGCATTTTAAAGAAATTAAAAATTCTTTGAAAAATATTAATGAAGTTTGCGAGTTACCCTTTTCCTTTATTTAAATTTAAAATGCTATTTCGTTATACACCTATTATTTTTTAACTTAAAAAGATCCGCAATTATGCATTAAAAGAGGCGCAAGTTGCTGATCCGTGGTATCGGAAAATGTTTGTGGAGGAACTTCTATAAATCAGACTTTGGAAAAAATTGAAGTAGGATTAATCAAACTTGGCGGCGATTTCAATTCCGTTGTTGTAGCGCCGAAACTTCAAACAATACTCGATCAAATAATATTTAAGACGCCACTCTGGCGTGTAAGGCCCTTAAGAAATTTCAATTAAATGTAATCACCATCTGATGCCAATTTGTATAATCTGTAATTTTTGTTACGGGGCGGATTTTTGCGGCCATCCGTATCACGAATGCGCTTACAATATGGATCATAGCTAGGCAACCCGTTTGGCACAATCCGAATTATCTACAAATTTTTAAGTTTTTATTTATCGGATATTGCAATTCTTTTACCTTATTTGCAGCTTCGATAATTCTCGAGAAGATTCTACATAAATGTCTTCGTCCCATTTATCTATTTTTTTTTACTAAAATTGCTTAAGGTAATAATTTTTCGCGGCCTATTTTCCGTTCTTCGCAATAGAAGTCGTAACGTGATGTATTTTAAATAATTGTCTATAGTTTCTCCGATTGGTTCGCTTAAATGATGTTTTATCACAACAATTAATTTATTCTAGAAACCATTTTGAAGCTCTCTTTCCGTTAAGCTTTCTTACGAGTTGGGTGTGTCCCGAAGTTCACTCTGGTGTAGAAGTTAATTTTGCCTTGAGGTGGGCCTTACGCTTAATTTGGCGGCTATAAATTCACCCAGAGGAAGTGTAGTTTTCTTCATTACGAAAATATAGTTTCGAACAGATAAGTAGATCCGCAACTTTGATACCGACCCAAAGGGTGTCAAAAATACAATCCATGTAGATATTACCTTTTTTTTTTATTTAATTGTAGTTAACATTTCACCTAAATATCTTATTATATTTTTTATATATTTCAAGATATCTTTTTTTTTGTTAAAGAAATAATTCCTATTAGAATTTGGTATTACGAGGAAGATATCAGAATACAATGCTTTTAAATTTGGACTATTGTTAAAATTTTATAGATTACAGTAGGGTTCGTGGATAGAATTAAACTTGTCTTATTATTCTTAAAATCATTTTATTTGTACAGGTCAAAACTAGATTTTTAGTGCATTTTTCTTTCTTTTTTTTTTCTTTCAATTTAAATTATGATTTATTTAAGTAAATAATTCACTTTTATTTACACTGTCTAAAGTCAACTTATTATAAAGCCTCAAGCTAGACGTGTTAGGTAGAAATCCATCTGTTTTATTAAAAAAAAAAACGCGAATAACATTAAGATACTGTCTTTGTATACTTTGTGTAAACCAATAAGATCTCGTCGGGTAGACGTACCGGTGTGTACTCGTATTAAAATAGAAATTCCCATACATTGGCATTGGATATAAAGCAAAACCGTAAAACAATTAAATCTACTTTTTTTTTCTTTTTGTACGAATGTTCCTTTGTATTTCATTCTACTACTTTCTCGAGAGTAGATCTGTCACGTCAAGTCGGGAAATCCCGAGCATCTTTTCTGGTGACGTACCTCGGTTCCCACGACCAAGGTCTATGTAGGACATTCGTGCTTTCTAGTGGGTCGCGCCTTCCTGTTTAGGCGGCTCCTGCCGCGGGAGCCAGAATCTGTCCCCTGCGACCTACGACCGTCGCCGACTGGGCATAGCGGCCACGAATGTTCCTTTTGTAACCTACCTTGTTATTAACACCAGAAGGACGCAAAGAACAGTCTCCAGTACGATAGGTAACTACAGATCTGTTAGGGGTTAAGATTCTTGACTTCTCCTCCCCTCTTCCCTCCCTCCTACTCTCATTTGATCGAAAGGCGTAGCATTTTGTTACACGATGAATTTTTAATTTGATTTTCTGCAAACTGCAAGATTCTAAAATTTTAGTTTAGATTGCATTTGTTCCTTTAAAGACGCTAACATCATTTAAATGTTCTCGCAGCATCGGATCCAAATTAACAGAAAAATCGATTATTTCAGGTAAGGCAAGCACAGGAAAGTTTAATACACAAGCCGGTCGGAAACAACCTGAACGCTATGGTGAGTACTGCGAGACTGCCACACGCAACATTTTTTTTTATTTAGGTGTGGAAGAGTTAGCAAAAAAAAAGATAATTCGAACTTATGATTGATTGAATTGGAGATTTTCTAATTCTAAAGGACATTAACAATTTGAATTTGTGACCATGAGATTCTTCGTGTTTCTTTATTTTACTGATTAAATGATGTAGATCTTTCGCATCAGTTCTAGCTCAACTGAAATCGTATGTTCCAAATGTAGTATTAAATAACAACACACACGGAAAACCATAAAACAACAATAAAAATAAATTCGAAATTTCAGATCCATTTATCAATTTTTTTTTCATTTAAATCTCAATGGAAAATCGTCGCGTGGACGTTCTATCTTCAGCTCCTCTTTTCGTTATTTGTCCCAATTATAATCGGGGTTATGGCTAACCTAACTCTTTTATTTTTATTTTTTCTTCCAGAACAGATATATTAATGTTGTTTTTTTAAATTGCATTATAGTTGTGTTAATTTTTAAGATTAATACAAACATAGGCGTTTGTCACCATATAAAAAACGCGGGAAGAACCTAAACAACAACACCTTCTCTCGTAGCTAAAAGAATAGATGTGTAATTGGTTGTTTGGTGAGATGTCGTACCATTGCTATAGCAACGAAGACCGCGATTTCAGATCCCAAAACACGATTTTATTGAAAAATTCTTAATATTTCTTAATAATTCTTAAAAATTCTGTATATTTCAATTTAATCTTATTCTGAATTTATGTCAGCCTCCTGAATTTGTTATTGTCTCTATATTGTATTCTTGGTAGATCCAATTTTCTTCGTAAATCATAACATTCGTTATAGCAGAACATTGAAATAAATGAATAAAAGATTATGGAGTAATTGGAATGCCGTCGGTTTTTCCAACCTACAATTTATTGTGTATTATTCACGTGTTTGCCGGTCAACGGGTATTTTATATCTACTAATTCTCTATTAAAAATTTAGTTATATTTAGACCTAATTAAATGTAATAAATATGGCCAAACGCTTTGCGCCGCCGCTATAAACAAGTTAAAATGAAATTCTGCAAGTGGAATTAAGGAAAAATACATGATGACAATGATGTGAATTGGCTGTTTCCGTGTTAGTAACGTAACTAATTCAGTTGTTGAATTCTTTCTTAGCTTTAAAAAGCGGTATAAAGGATACCGCGATTGTAGTCATTATACAAAATGCAGTTTCATGCGCATTCTATCATATGTGAATATAAAAAAAATGGAAACATGCCTATTATGGACAGTAAACAACACATATTATTTTTTATTATGGATAGGGTGGTTTAAATGAAACTTCAATTTTTCGCAAATTTAAACCATCTAAAGTTGAATTTCATAGACACAATTACCCATTTTTTATTTCATTTTATGATGCAAAATTAAATTCCGCATCGATCTGTATTACAATTTCCAATGTTGCGAATGACAGCTTAAGTCATTCTAATCTTAAACCTATATTATTATTAATTTAATTTTTAAATTTAATTTTCGATACTGTTCAAGTACATAACATCTTTAACTTACTTTTTATTAATGAAACATTCACAGAAATCAATAAAGAAAAAAATGGAAATGAAAAAGATGCTTCAATGTACTCTAAGAATTCAAATATTTTTTATCTAACCGATTTTTTTTTCTTTTCATTCTTATGATTCTTGACTGAACTTGTGTCCTTCTGTGCAAGCCTCTTGAAGTTGCAAAAGGGTTATTTGGCAAAATGCCAATCTAACTTTTCGCTCCAATTCTTCTACTGAATGTGTTGGTTGGAGAGATCTGTAGGTTAATTGCAGCCAAACCAACGATTTTCGAATATGTTCGTAAGTTTATGCTCAATACCATTGGATGAATCTGCTGGAGCTTCATCCATTTGGTATTAACAATGGCGAAAGAAATAAGAAGCACTTCCTCTACAAAATTAAATATTATTGTTCTCAGCATTTAATATAAAATCGGAACGGACCACTGAAATTATTTTTACAAATTGCTCCTTTAATGATATGTGGATTTTCTGTAGCCAAGTAATAGTTGAACATTCATAGAACTTACAATTTGTACAAAATTAAGGACAAATATTTTTCAAAATATGGCAAATGTTATTTAGTTGTTTTTATTTATGTTTTATACAGGCACTTAAAAAATGAAGGGTAGATATTTTCTTTTAATAATTCAATTTCAAGACGAAAAAATTCATAAGTGAGGGTTAAACTAATTTAACACGTGGACCGCCGTGTGAAGCACTCGTGCCTCGCAATACTCGTTGCCGCACTGGCCGCGCCGCACACAAGTGCATCGCATGTAATATTTCATTTGAAGCTGTATTGGACACATTTGCCTCACATTTGAATGGCAATGGTATGGGAAATAAAAATATCCGACCTAGTGAACAAATAAATGTAGTTGGCCTGGGTTCAGTGGTAATACTTGTTGCACAATAATGCGAATAACTATCTATACCTTCGTTTTTATCGTTATTGCCTTTATAATGTTTGCTATGTCATTTTGTGTTTTGCTGAAATGGTAAATAAATGCCGCAAATTCGTAATCAACAATTTAATTTCTCGTTCAAAAATAAGCAAAAAAACAAAGTAGATTATAAACAAAAAAAATTAAAATGTTCACATCTTCAACAAAAAACTAAAGGCAATTTTATAACAGGATCACTTCTCCAATTGTATGTATGTATCTTCAATATGAGTGGTAGCACCAGCCCCAATGCAACTGTTCATCTCTTATTTCACTTCCTTAAACAATACTGCTCGTAGGTATTTGACGTGATGTACTAGTCTCAACAAGAGTAACAGCTGTCCGTTTAGCGCCTTCTCTTTTATTTTTTAGCATAGGAGAATCAGTAGAATCAGAAGATTCAGAAGAAACATTGCTTGGTTTGTAACTTTCTGAAGAACTTTCATCTTCTTTCTCTGACACAATTTCTTTCCAAAGTGCTCACGAATGGGGTTGTGCTTTTTCATAATCCCCCATTTTAATTTTTTTTCACATGTGAACTTTACAACATGAAGCATCAACATAAGCTGACCGTAATATATTAGCGTTTGCTTGTTTAGCAAATTTGCAAATCTGTGCCTGCAGAACATGGGGCAAATAACGATCGCGTGGCCTCTGCATTAAACTTTTGGTCACCAGGCCGCGCGATGCACACTTGCTTCGCGTTTTAAAATCTTATTTAGAAACAAAAACTGCAGCATGTGATAATATCATAACATCCTTATGACACTTATAAAGTGTTTAAAAGAAAAAAAAAAGCGTGGCCCATTTAACGTGTTAAGAGGAGAACTTATTCAGAAATCAATTAGGATTTTATACTGTTGAGGCGGTAAGTGATACTTTTCATTTATGTATCACAAGGAATAATTTGACTAAAAACAAAAATGTTACGATTCGGAGCTGATAAAATGCATAAAAACAGCATGGAGATAGTCACTCTGCCTCTGAAAGTAGTGCAATTTTAATACCACCTCATCAAAAACACGAAGATAATCGTTATATTATTCTCTAAAATATGTCTAGATGCAGATAACCTAGCATTCATACTCCGTTCTGCAGCAAATGCGACATTCTAATGCCGCAACGTCGCTTAGCAATCCAGAATATAGAGAGTTCGTTTAGAAAAACCAATACGTACATCGGAGCTTTTTATTTAATCTGCTTAGTGCAGCGTTCGGAGCTGAAACTAGCCAAATCCGACTGGTTATGCTTATTTGCAAAAAGACCTACATTGTTTTAATAGTGCACCAGCAAGATGTGGTATTTAGTTAGAGCTTTTTTAGCGTATGTACGTGACGTTAATATCGAAAAACCCTCAGTTGAAATTCTCGCTTAGGATGTGATGAACTGAAGCTGGTAGTGTCTTATATTTATTGAATCTATCTGCGATCGTCTACTGCCAAAGCTTGTTTTGAAAAGAGGACTGAAATAAGTTTTACAACAATTTTTAGCTTAATACATGTGTTTGCTGAAATACACCCTAATTGCTTGGAATTGGAATAATGGTTTTACGAGGTTAATCTAAAAAGTTTAAAACCTCAACATGCTACAAGATGGCCTTCCTCGTCAAAAATAATCTAGTGCGCGTAATAACGCATGCGTTAACAGTTGTTTTTGGAAATTTCAATCATATTAGAAGCTCAGTTTAACAATCAAGTATATTAGTCGATGTAATGTTTCTGTAAAAATTAAAGAAAATTCTTTGATTTCAAAAGCAATACTCCCACGGTGAAATTTTAAGCAGTTGAACTTAACGTGATCGTACCAGCTTAGTTGATGATAAACGGTGGCAGATGATCGCAGAATTAGGGCTAAAGAGATATCAGAGACTATGAGCACTTCGAAAGTTTGTCATATATTGATAAGATTTGGGCATGAAAAAGCTAACCGAGCGTGCTCACTCAGATCTGGAAACGCATTCGAATGAATTTTTCCAAAGCCCTGTTTAAGCAGTTTAAGCAAAATAAGGCGGAATCTCAGTGTCAATTAATAACTGTGGATGAAACTTGGATACACTGGTAAACGGGGGTTCTGTCACAAAACAATTTTTCTTGTAGAATTTTGGTCATCTAATATTAACGGCACAGGCACGAGAGAAGTTAGCTTCATATATACTCGAATCTAAAAATCAGCAGTCCTACTTTGTTATCAAATGAAGATTAACTTCTTCCAAGGTTTCAAATATACATAAAACAGTATAATTAAGTAAACTTTGGAAAGGCACTTCTGCTATACATGGTGTTCAGTTTGAATCCTTCTTTTTATTTCTAAAGATACAAGGACGGTTAAACAAAACAATTACTTTTTTGCCATAGATTCAGAATCACTTATCAGTAAAACTGTACCAGTTCACTGGATATGACTCGCATTTTAGTTTCTTAAATGGAACACCTTGTATATTTTAACATTTCTGGAATTTACGAGTCAGCCTGCATCTGAACCCATCATTTTTGCAATCAAATGCTTTCAATTGTTTTTGCTGTATAAAGAACAATAAATTGTAACTCAACAATAGAAAATACAACGTATTGTTTCTTACTTTTAATAAAATTCGGCCATCAATATTTAACAGTAAATGTTGCACATGAAGTTTTAAGTTTTCAGGATTCTCGTGTTTTGTCGACTCTCATTTCGTGAAACATGCTCGTTTCTGCAGACTACTGATGATTACATACATACATTACTATTATTGCAGAATTCATAATTGATGCCGAGGCGTTTCCCATAACTTTTCCTGTGGGGCTACATCAAAAAGCGTCTATATAAATTTCCCTACGAGAATCCTGAAAAGTTAAAGCTTCATGTGCAACATTTACTGTTAAATATTGATGGCCAAATTTTATGAAAAGTAAGAAACAATCCGTTTTTTTATTGTTTTATTGTTGAGTTGTGGAGCGCAACCAGTTTCTGCAGGTTTCATCATCAGTCTTCAAATCCCCACAGTCTGATTACACATACGCATAGTTTATCTCAAATGAAATAAACATCCAAACAAAAAACTAAAAAATGCAGCAATAGAAATCTAGCCGTCCACCTGGTACCATTCCTTATTATGCAGAATGAATGCTACAATTATCTAAAATAAATAAAGAACTTCGAATACAAAAATATTGTTGTCCCAAAAATATGATATTGCCATTCTAACATATATTTTATTTAGTGTTAATATAAATTTCTTAATAAATATTTTATTAAACTCCTTTTCCTCAGTGCAATACCTATTTTACGATAGGCTTCCCTGTACTTTTCTGCCTATGATGAGTGGAAAACAATATCTTTCAATGCTTTAGCAGCATCTAATCGTCCTTCAGCTTTGAGCTTCGTAACTTGATCCTTCGAAAATTAATTCAGTTCGAAATCCTTTAATCTTTCCTTGCTTAAACCTTTCACTACCTTGAGAAAAGTCGGCAAATGGCCTACCACTATGCGGTTTTGTATCACAGGAAAATTCAGTGTTGCCATCAAGCCGCGATTCATTTTTATTGTAAAATTGTTGCACATTTCTAAATGCAACAACCCATTTGCTTTTGTGCTGTACGCAAAATGTGTCAAGGTTTGTTTTACTTCCATTGCTGTTCCATTTGTAATCCGCCAGAAAAACCTAGTAGTATTGAATACTGAATACGAAATGCATGACGAAACATGAACTGCAAACGCTTTTTAGATTAATTTCCAGTGTAACCATAGCCGTCTATGCGACAGCTTGGACGGCAGCAATAATTCTTCGGTGTCAAATTTTGAACGGAAATTACGCGGATGGTCGTAACAACAAGCGAGCAACTGAGGGAAAAAATATTGTCGCAACGTAACAAAATATGCTTTTCCAAGAAACTGGAGACTAATAATGCCCGCTGATTTACGGCCTGCAGTTCTGAGAACGCCTCTTTTTTCTCTGTCAGACAAATTACTGCAGCATTGAATAGCGTTTCTTTGTTACTAAATGTACGTAGGTGGAGAGGGGGAAATATCGATTATAGTGAATGATAGCTTTTCGGAATTATACTTATTGCAGCTTGTGAGACAATTTAATTCTTTTGGTTTCAAAATATATCGTATTGAATATTCAAATATATTCAAATTGCTTGATTAAAATTTTTTTCGAGAATTCGTGGATTCCCGTTGACTTTCCTTAGTTTAAAAAATATTTACAAGTGCCTACTTTGATCGCTACCCTAGAATTAAACCATGCAAAATACTCAGAACTTTAAGAAAAAGTACTGGCCACGACGAAGTTTAAGCCTTACCATTATGCTGATTCTTATGGTAGTTTCCTCCTTTTTTTTGGCCCAAGCCTACTATTTTAGGAAAACATTGTTTCTCTCTCTAATTCATCAAAACCTTTCTGAACATACTCGACCAATTCGTCGATTATATTTGGCAAAGTATGTTGCTGGGATTGATTAGAAAAAAATAGAAGAAGCTCAGGTCTAATACATTAAAATCGGGACTATTTGGCGGTTGTGATTCAGGCTTAGACTGGGAAGCCGCTCCACGGTAATAAGGAACTCTTTCGTGATGAAAATTATAGAGACATTAGATTATTAGGATATTTCTTTGAATTTATCGTCTTATTTTTAGGATAATTAACTTAGGGATGATGCGACCATTGCCGTAAGCATCACTTTTGTTGTAAAGCGTTTGCTTTTGCATGTTCTATGTGCGTGGTTCCTCTTCATCCAACATAATGCAGTAAAAATATTGGGTTCGGGATAAGTAAAACAATTTTTTATCAATATGAACTCAATCATAAAAATTTTCAAAATATCCATCCAAAATGAAACCGGCAAAATGAGTCTGGCAAATTTATTTTAATCAGTTACGTAACATTTAACACTACAAGATATGCATTTGAAATAGTCCCCTTGCTTAGAAATATAAAAAAATCACGATAGCATATTTTAGAGTAATCGATTGTTTCATATTCATGATTCTTTACAGTTGCTAGCATAAGCTACGATTATTGATGTGGTGAAAACATTCACTAATCGCTATATTATGAACACAAATGTTTCTCTATCTTATCGATTCCCTCTATAAAGTTTTATAACAACTAAATGATTTCTCCTTTTTCCAGAGGTAATCCGAGAAGACTCTCCTCATCAAAGTTAAGATCGGACTTCGATTCTTCGCGTGTGAGTGTTTGAGTGCGCGTCACGTAGCAAAACAATTATATTAAACAGAAATCGTGGGGTATTACCACCACACAGTAGCATCACGAACTTTCCACGAGAGCAATGATGTATGACTGAGAGAAAATCAATTTCCCCCCTATCGGTACTAATCTTCCCATGCCCGCAATAGGAGGCATGAATTGTTCCCAAATACCATCATTAAAGATAGCTAGCACGTCCTCGATAGAATTAGCCGCGATAATAAAATATCGGCGTGTATTGGAATTAGTAATGACCCTCCGAAGATCCATCATGTTACACAACGATAAACAAGTTCAATAATTGAGTTACGTTTTTATTATTTTGTCAAATAAACAAGATGCGTGTCGCAGTGCTTTACTACGCGATTTCCGTATGCTTTTTTGCTGTTTTAACCCGCTGTTTCTTCCTGGACGGTTCCACCAATTCATACTCTCAATTCAGGAAATGGGGTGGAGGTACCAATGGTAGCTTAGAGTTCGAATTCAAAACCGACCAACCCAATGGTCTCTTGCTATACACCGATGACGGAGGCACCTATGATTTCTTCGAAATCAAATTGGTTGAAGGTGCTTTAAGGTTGAGATACAATCTAGGAGGTGGCGCTCAAATCATTATAGTTGGAAGGGATCTCAATGATGGGCATTGGCATAAAGTCCACGTCCAACGTCATGAAGATCGCACCATCTTATCGGTAGATGGCGTTTCGCAGATGCGCACTTCTCGCGGAAAGGAATTTAATTTTGGCCGTTTCTCGACCAACTCAGATGTTTTCATTGGAGGTATGCCGACTTGGTACAACACCAAATTAACACTGCTGGCCTTGCCGAGCGTCATTTTCGAGCCTAGATTTATTGGATCGGTGCGTAACTTGGTCTATCCGGATAGTGAAGGTGGGCCCCCAAGACGTCAGGAGACCAGGCCCAAAGATCATCGGGTAAGTTCTAATTTCAACATTTAATTTTGTTTGTCCTTCTCGTTTTATGTTTAAAAAAAAGTTTTATGCTCAATGTCAAACGAAATAAAATTATTTCCTTAATTTATACAACGTGCCAATCTAGTGCGTGGATGATTTTATAAGCAATCAACAGAAAGAGTTTTCAAATAAGAAATTTTTGGAGACAGGTCCTGCACAGCATCAGATTATACTCAAGTATAGACCGTGTTTAGTCTCCGTTAAACACGACACAAGCTTGTTTAATTGCAACATTAAACTTGTATTGAAGCTTATGGAGGCTCAACAAGCTGTATATTTGGATATAATTTTGTGTTAAAAAAGTCTCCAAATATGTTTTATTTGAATGTTTTTCCTCGAATTACTCAGGGAAAGGATCACTATCCATTCTTTCCACAATTATCGACGCAAATACTACTTGAATTTCAATCGTTCTTTAATGATTTTCATCAAATAAGGCGTTTGGCGTTCGGAATAAATAATATTTGTGCCGATATAAATGAAAAAACTTGAAGGTTTGAAATTAAAACAAAAGTAGTGGTCCAAATATTGATCCCAAAAGCACCCCAGAAATTAAAACTTCATAGTTCTATTTCATAGAATTCTAGTTGCAACCAATAAATGTTATTTAAAATTATGACTTACTCTTAAAAAAAATAGATGGCTAGATGTTTTTTTTTTATAACATTTGCAGTATTCTACTGTAACTGTTCTAATGACGTAATTATCATGGCAACATAAGTATTTCTTGCCTAGAATTTTGGGAAAAATTAAAATTTAAATTATATACAGGATGAGTCGATGATTTGGCAGCGATAGGTATAGCATATTTTTTAAACATTGGGGCAATCATTAGGAATCTATCCAAATGTACACGCTGTTCTGCTTCAAATAAACATGTTCTTATCCATCGAAATTGATCTATTTTGGCTATCTATAAGGGTGAGCCCTCCCAGCATATTAGTGAGATATTTCGGTTGCTAGTTAAAGAAAATTGGAACTAAACGAAATATTATGTCAATGATATAAATATTAAAAAGAAACGCATGTTTGCCAGTCTTTTATTTTATTTCTTAAATATATTATAATATACAATTCTCTACTTTTGAATATCGCCCTCATCAAATAAAACACAGCTCTCGTTTGCAAATAGTCATCTATATTCCCTTCACAAATAAAAACTTTACCAGACGCCATTACACAGCCCTTTTCCTTCTGTTCCTCTAAATCTAAACCCCACATTACTAACTGTTCGTTTTTCTCGGATCTATTTTTTAAATTCATGGTACGAACTTCGACAATATTTATTGCATGCTTTAATGTTATTTATGTCGTTTTCAATTTAGTCGCATAAGCTTAACATAAATCCTTGATTTCAGCGCTTATTGATGAGAGCAAATAAAAAGGTAGGAACGATTGTCAATAATTTTTTTTTAGGAAAACAGTAGGTTTTTTTTTGTTTCAATTTAAGAGTTTAATTTTGAAAACAAATATAATAATCAACCATCCCCATTTTTTTTTTCTGTTTGAATCAAACCGAGCTATCAATTTCACTAAATCTAAGAAATAGCCACTTTACTTACTGCAATCATAAAATGATTTTTCTGTATCCTTTGGAAGCCAAATTACGTGAAACTAAAAGCTGAACAATAACCATCAACCGGTCTAATATATCTCTCCAGAGCAGTTTTTCCGTTTGAATATGACTCCAAAGTTAGGCACTTTCGCATAGAGTGTTTATGGGTCTCATTATTTTCATAAAATTTGGTATAATCACTTAAGTGTTTCCTGTTATAAAAACCAAAATTAACACACTCGGTGTTATACAGTCTACAGACGAAATAGTGAACAGCTCCAACATCCTTTTTGTTTCTCACCATTTGCCAATATTTTTTACAAATCGATGGCCACTAATCTATAGGGTAAAAGTCCATAACAAATCTCGAGTTCGTTCCATATTATGGCCACAAGCCATGATAATATTCTATATTTTGATCTGAAACTTAATTTGCAGTTCATGAAAGTAATGAAGATGATGTTGGAGGCAATTGGAACAATAGAGGTAATGGAGCGGGAAATGATAGGGAAGACTACGAAATATGCTCATTTGTTGCTGCAAGCTTGACAATAAAGACGTTGGTCGCCTTCGCTTTCAAATGTTAGCGATTGTGGTTCCTCCTTCGTAGTCTCACCTGTGTGTACTTTGAAAATTGGATTTTCACTTTTAAGATTCCCTTTAAACTTATTTTTAGCAATCGTCCGTTATTTTTTTTTGAACCACCTGTCTCGAATCTTCTTCCTGCATTTGGATCACGTGAATTCTGATTTTCTGCGTTCCTAACAAAATAAAAATAAGACTAACGTGACGACTACTAGTTCTATTTGGAGAATAGGGAAATCCCTTATATACCCACACAGGCCATTGCGTGGGTTTGGAAAGTTTTCGAACTACGTTGTCTCTATGACCGCTTATGATGTTATGTCTATAGATTTCTATAACATTCCGTAGTATTCGATAATTTTCCATAGATTTCCAAAATTTTCCAGAGGTTTCCAGAATTTTCCGGAGTTTTCTAGAATAGTTTTTACTTGTGGGCAACCTTTCTTTGTAGTAACAAATGTGTAAGTAATGGTTTGAATTTTGAATATCTAAAAATTGGATACTTGAAAAAAGTAGTTATATACTGTAATGTTATTAAAACGACGAGGTTAGCTGTCATCAGCGCCGTAGTCACTTCTTCTTTGCTAAGTTCACATTGTAGATCTATCGGGTATGAGGGTCCATCTGTTGGTAGGAAGCCCGGTCCCTAGGGAAAGAATCCCGTTTTGAGCCGAATATCTTTGGGGCGTAAAAATGATAAAGTTAATATTAAAATTAATAGAAGTCCAGCCAACGACAAGCGTGGGGAAGACGTATATTAACTACTTATATATATAATTTTCTTATTCGAAAGTTAACATTAGAAATTTCCTCAGCAAGTTCTAGGGCGTACGTTAGTGATACAAAGGTTATAAATATCAATTAAGTGTCTTTCGGTTCGTATCATGTAAATTCTCAGTACAATTTAACGTTGTAGTGTTGCATGTGTTCAAATATGTCTTCCTAGAACACAGAATCCTGGCAGCAGTTGCGTCCTTGTGTCACACTACAGCAAAATCGTTCGTTTCGGAATCCAATTCAATAATCGTATATTTTAAATTGTTAAGAATTATCATAGGTATCTATGCAAACAAAACCGTTGGCAAGGAAACTAACAATAATTAATTATTATTTGTAACTTTATGTCGAGATATCATTCAGACGTAATATATTGAGAAGTTGCTCCAATTTTTCCTAGTTTCGGTCAACTATTTAAAAGTTATTCAAAAGTGCATTTGAAGAATATTGTGTTTATATAGAAGAAGGCTACAACATTTAAGGTTAGTGGTCATTTCATTTCTCGTTTTCCGTTTTGAAACTATCCTCAAACAAAAACTTTCATTTGGCGAAAGAGTGTCTAAGGACATTCTCGGATTCACGACCCCCAATTTTAGTAAATTTCTGACATTTGTAAATATTTCGAAAATTTCTTTAAATTAATCTATCAAAAACATAACAATACATTTGCCAAGTTGGCTGGAAAGTGTCGGTAATCATATTTTACAAGGTGAAAAAATAATTAACGTGATTTGTTTCTGTTATGATGGCATAGCTAGGTACTGTAAGTGCGGTATGATGCTAACGTGGAGCCATTGAAAGTATGGGACTCCGGGCCCAGTTTGCCCGCCCTAAACACCGCCACTGTTCAAACTTAAACGAGAGCAAAAGAGATTATATTCTTGTTAATTATAACTACAACCTTCTAGGATCTAGAAAATTAGATGGACGCGTAGGTATTTAATACAGCTTAACTCATTATTTTAATATCTAAATCGATGTATATATATGTACGCGTTTCAATCAGCTTTACTCGCTTTAAAATATGCAGATTGCAATCAACCACATCAAAATTGATTCACGTTGAGCATAGAACTTTAATGTACTAAATATATGTATTTACATGTCTGCTGTAGTATGTGCGTATATAGTTGTATTTTGTACCTGTAGATATCCAACTATAATAATATTATACAAATACCCCTGTCACAGAGAAAAAATTCAACATTAATGTGTGCTGTGTTATCTATAACAATTTTACACCGTTCTTTCTGTTTTAATAGAAAAATCACAATACACACAAACATTAACGAATTGTGAAAATAATATATATTAAATGCACCTTTCTTCATTATGTAACTATTTATTTACCTATTTACCTAACAGCGACGCAGAGGTTTTTGTTTGGATGACCCAGAATTTTGTATTTGTCTGTTCATGATGAATATATAATAAAATATTCTACTTTTTAGGTTATTTATGTAAAGCTTTACCAATCTCGTTTTGTGCTTAATATGCCCTACGAAGATTGTTAGATGAATTTAAAGGAATCCAAGCTTTACAATAAAGAAAGATGACACCGTTTATTCTAGTTGTTGGGAAATAAACAATTGAAATTAGAATTAGGTCCACACTAACTCGATAGGATTTAGTTAATGGCAGTATGGTTGATAATCTCAGTGTAACTGTATTTCTGTTCCATGGCTGGGATACGCAGCATTTGTCCATGATAACAGCAACGATATCTGGTTCAATCAATCCTTCTTATCTTTCCCTACAGGTTTACAGAAATTTGTAGTCAGGCCTTCATTAGTTATTTGATTTTCGTTCGAAATATTCTTACTTGCATTTTGCGATATTCAAGGTCAAATGGTTATATTAATACCGTTAATTGATTGAATATAAACTCTTTTAGAAAGTATAGTAGTCATCTTGTAAAATATTTTCGTATCATCCGCAAATAACAAGGCTTCACATTAATTAATTAATTAAGATTTAAAAGAGTAGACCTCAGGTTCCACCGTTTTGGAATGCAAGAAGCTAGGGAACATGTGTGGTATTTATGATACAAGCTTTTCTGGAGAATAAGTGAGAAAATGGAGTGCTTTATTCCAGCGGCTCCAAATTGTCTTCAGCAGAACCTTGGAATTCCGTTGAAGTTCAATTTACCAAAGAACGGCAGAGGAACAAATGTTTGAATACGAGCGTGGCGTATTGAGTTTTTATAGACGCTCACTGGATGGCGCTATTGAGATTTCACATTATTATTTTTGTAAAATTTAATATTTATTTTTGTTGAAGCCTTGGCAGCGCAGAGATCGACCAAGTAATTTCTTTACAGTGTGAAATTTCATGTGAACGTTTAGGTTGGGTGATTTTTTACAGTTTTAATAAAAGCCCAGTGCAACAACATTACCTCCAGTTGCTGCATTCAACTTTTGGTATTGAAGCACCATCACAAAAGACTCTTTTGAATTGGAAAATTTTGTCGTGATCGTCTATCCGTCAGTGAAGGTCAACCAAAATCGGCTGTTGCCCCAAGAAACATACATGCCGTGCGTAACATGATTGAAGCCGATCGCGACGTGATTTACCGTGAAATAAAGACATCCTTAAGCATATCGAAGAGTGCAGGACACTCGATTTTGCAGAAACCTTTAGGTATGAACAAGATCTATTTCGAATAATTACACCCAAACATAAAAGGGTTCTTCTCAATTGGTCTAAGGAGATGATCAAGAAATCTAATTGAGGAACTCCACAATCCATATATAACATCGTAACAGGTGACGAAATCTGGATATATTTGTACGAGCCGGTAACCAAGCAACAATCAACTGTTTGAGTCTTCCCAAGTAAAATAAAAAGGACTGCTTGCTTATTTTGTTGTACTGCCACAAGCATTGCTTTGGAGAATCGAAGAATAGTTAACGCCAAATGGTATGCAACAACTTATTTGCCAGAAGTGATTGATAAAATCAAAGAAAACTATCGACAGCATCGCATAATCCTCCATCACGTCAATGCCAGTTCTTAGAGAGCATGCTAAGCAATTAATTATTTGAAGGATAAATCGTTGAATTAAGCTCTCATAAAGCTCGTATCCCTCTGATTTATCTTCTTTTTGTTTCCGAATGTCAAACAAAAGAAAGCGTGTACAGTGATTTTTATTACTTCAAGAAGCTGTTGAGGCCTTCAAAAGCTATGTTTTGGGAATGGAAAAAATGTTTTGGCAATTGGTTCGAACGCATGCAAAAGTGTATAAATCTTAATCGCGAATATTTTGAATAACAACGAAACGATTTATACAATTTTTTTTCTATCACTTCGTAAAAGATACAGTTTATCCTATTTAAAGAAAATCATATAAGTTAGATGATATAAACAATTTTTCGTTGTATTAACCGAAAATTCCAGGAAACACTCACTCAATTAAAATTTGGATCGCCGCTCATGTCCATTAGCATATACATATGCCATTTCCAACTTAAACACCTGAACAGAACCAAACAACAATTATTTTTAACGTAATTAATAAATTCAACTTAATTAGCCAACATAAACAGGTGAAATTTGTTGTAATGAATGCAATGAATTGTTGATACATGTTTCTATTGAGCAATCCTCGTATCAGAAGTAATAAATATACATACTAATTACTAACAGAATATCTAATTTCTAAATTCTATAAGTTGATTACCTATCATGATTCAATGCTAAATACAACGCATTGCAAAACAGTCACTTATTTACTTATCAAACTCATGCTTTAAACTTGACCCAGTTTTTTGTACGCCTCGTTGCGTGACAATCCTTCTCCCGAGATGCAAGCGTTATTTTCCATGCGTATTATATGGAAATTACTTTTAAAAACAAACGCTATTTCATCGTTTGGACACGTTTCCATACGCGCGGGTACCATAATCAACCCGCATTCTTGAGTACCGAATGGAATAAATAAATAAAAAAAGAATAAATTTCTTTTACGCCTGTAATATATATTTTCTTCGAAATGAGCACCAAACTATAGTTGCATGAAAGAAATTTTTGTACGTATGTACCGAAGTCTAGTTTAGAATCTGTAATACGCGTATAATCAGCGACAATTCACGAACAGTATGAGCATGAAGGTTGAGATTCGATTGATTGATGCTAAATTGATATGAAGAGCATGGTTTGTTTCAAGTGTATACAATTAACGTTTGCGATATTCGATGATCCTTCATTTTTCGGAGTATGGACTTTAACTTCTTTAATACCTTTTCTGCATGCATTTCAATGGCCGTCTCCTCCATATCGTTCGCTATGCTCACCATCTGCTCCATCTCATCAACTTCCGTACCGTCTTCCGTACCGCTGCATTGTACTCCTCAGCCGTTAGTGTCTTAGAGTTATTACTTTCTGGGGCCATTCTAATGGGAAAATCTATGAATTAAAATAAGCTATCATTAAAATGAAAAAGTACTTACATGTTATAGGTTGTACAGACACTAGAACTAGACTAAACAAGAATACCGTACTGTATGCACCTACCACGCCCGAAAACGCGCGGCGTTTCTTCCTTCGGCACGCATTCGTTATTCTATTACAAGGATCTGCTTTAGCGCCATTTTGCTCCTTAGTGCCCTAGTTCAGTTAGCCACTACGAGATGTTCGTGATAGTTCGTATAATGGCCACCAGAGGGCGCTACCACCAATACTCTTTTTCTCTCTCTGTCTCCGTCAAAGGGGCTTTAATTCAAAATGTGTATACCACAAAGCCCAAACCGCCTTACGCCAAAGATGCATTAATTTCGAATCCGTACGCCGAAAAGGCCTTACGTTTGTCAAAAGGACCTTAATTTCGGTGATACAGCCAAAAGGGCCATATTTTCGAATCTTCCACCTCGCGTACTCCAAAACGGCCTTACGCATGTCAAACGGTCTTTAATTCAAAGTTCGTATACCACAAAGGCCTTAGATTCAAATCCGTATGCGCAAACGGCCTTACGCCAAAAAGACTTTAATTTCAAATCCGTACGCCGAAACGGTCAAAAGGACCCTAATTTCGGTGATACAGCCAAAAGGGCCATATTTTCGAATCTCCCACCTCGCGTACTCTAAAATGGCCTTACGCACGTCAAAAGATCTTTAATTCAAAATTTGTATACCACTCATTGAACTCGCTTACACATTGAACTCCCATAAGGAGGGGACCTCTCTCTCTAACACATTGAATTCCCCATAAGGAGGCTCCAGACACCCCCTATTCTCTCTACTTAGTGAAACAACCAGAAGTGAAACTCTATGTCAAAACCTTTGATTTTTTTTAGATAAAATCGGTACATTAGAGCTCACATTAGCTTAAAGGAAAGTTTATTCACAACGGATGTTTAAAAATATTAACTTGTTTAGACATTATTTTTTTTGTTCATAATGAATTTGGATAGAATAGAATGTGCAGTATTCGCATCATTTATTTTTAGTTTCTATTATGTTTTTCAACCTATAAAATAATTTTAATTCACATGGATGCGTGTTTGAGCTGCTATTCTTACAGTTTCTTGTAGTAAAGAGGTGTCCTTTACGTTTCCTTCTTTTTATGAAGAAAGAAGAAAAATTATTATTAATGTTCACAATAATGAAGAAACCTTTCTGCGATTTTACTTAGTGAACCATTTGTGAATACAGTCCACGTTAGTGAAAACCGTAGATATAAAACTGTTTACAAAAATAATAACTTCCAAAGAATCAAACAAAATTAGTACCGGTTCAAAATATAGTAAATGCTCGAAAATAACTAAAGTGTATCAGCATTTAGCACACTCCTAACAACAATGTATATATTTAAATAATGTGCTACAAAAACAAACCTCTTTAATAGCATTTTTTTTTGAAAATGGATATTTGGACATAACCGGAATTTCTAAATAATGTTTACTGTGTACAATGTTAATCGATATTTTTAGAAATGAATCTACTTTGTTAGCAATATTTCTAAATTTAGAATGTTTCTGCTTTTAAGTTACAGCTATCTTAACATCTTTTAGCGTCTAGTTTAATTGGGAATAATAACGATAATAAACAGTAGCTCGGAATCTTTGTGAATTCACCTTAGATATCAATTTTGCACCAGGCAGTAATTAGTCCATTAATTAATGATTCTAGACTGTTTTGTAACTTTCGTTCATCCTAAACTGTAAAGGAGAAATTAAGGAAAAAAGACCAATTTCATAAAATATTTTATTTTTCATACTTATTCCACATAAGATACGACACGTTTGTCAAATTGACACCAAACATTTTTCAATGAATAGCAAGCAATTTCTGTTACAGCCATTTATTGTATTACACAATACATTCAAATTTTATATTCTCTTACAACAATATTCATTAAAGAAGTCTGTGCATCTAGAATCCGTTTCTCCTAAAAATTCCTTGCTTGAAAAAATTTCTATATACACTCCCCGACAAAAACTTAGACGCGGTAAGATGTTTTACGGGT
>LR736861.1:5435702-5463885 GCA_902654985.2 Oryctes borbonicus | reverse complement strand
CGTTTATCCCGCTCACTTACAGCTTTCGGTCGCCCCTGGCCTTTTGGTTTGCCGTACTTTTCCGGATCTTTTAGGAAATTTCTAACGGAATGATCGCTTCTTCGTAACCGACGAGCAATTTCCTTCTTACTAACACCATCCTGGTGCCAGGCTAGAACTTTACCCCTTTCTATTAAGGATAATTGCTTTTTTCTACCCATATTGCAAACACTTTATAAAATATAATTTCTCGTGGTGAAATGTGTACACCTTACCAGCACAACCACTGCATATAAAGAGAAGTATCAAATTAAAACATTTTTGCTTATATTAATGTAATAAATGCAGAGGGTCTAAATTTTTGTCGGATTTAAAATTCCTATTTTGATCTGGGAAAATCTCAATTACCCCTCATCAAGCAATAAATACCCAGAAATATCTATAAATGGACTATTTACATAACAAGTATTAATAACCCTCATTTACATTTTATATAAAATCTATAAACTTTGTTTCGCAAATAGAAACGATACCGCGTCTACGTTTTTGTCGGGTATTGTATGTATACAGCGCGATGGACATGTAGCGTCTCGGGCATCAACTTTATTATTTTAAATGGAACGTCTTGTATATTATTTCGTCTTTCATTTTTACGTGCAAGATAAACCAATGTAATACAGATTTCGCAATATTCATAATTTTGCCCTCAGTTACATAAATATAGAGATATGAATTTCGTCAGTGGGTATGAAATTAAAATCGATTCTTTATACTACTTAGGCATAAGTATGCCCTAAAAATATACCGGATGTTTCGTATTGGGCACTGAATTTTGCCGAATTCAAACATCGGAAACATTGTCTTTTAAATGGCACCATCGGCGTTTAATATTGTTTGCTTACCAAGACAGTAGTGTAGAGTAGATTTTGGCGTTGACGTTCTTATATTAACTCTAAATGTTGAACCTTACACCCTATTTCTAATCAAAGCCAAAGAAAGCAAAGACAATATCGTAAAAGTTTCTGCATCTAAAAAGTACAATATAATATTCGTATTTTAACAGATTTTACAATTTTGTCCTCAATCGCGTAATTTAGATACAACTATTTTCTCCAAGAAATCCAAAATGTATGTTTTAGGATAAATTTTTACAATAATTGAACACTTGGTAGTATCTGGAAATTGTATTAGGACGCCTACCCAAATTACAGGTCATTCAGTACTGAACATCAAACTAATATTGAAGGTAAAACAGCTATTTATAGCCTAACGCGGGTCTTGTATTTGGAGATTGCATTCGAGTGGTTTGTGGTGTTATTGTTTAGTTACCATGACAGCAATAAATTAAACATACTAACATTGCTGTTCTTAACTGCTGATTGGAAATTGAAAGCCTAAGTAGCTACTTGCAACATTAACTACATTTAATACATATGATTTATGTATGAAGTTAGTACTAACGCAAACATTCCGTTATGCAAGTTAGTGTGCAAAGAAAGTGCAGAATAGCTTTTACAAACGATTGCACAAATGTATCGAGGAGGACGGAATGAATATAAAACATTTCGTGATGTAAAGATAACTTTCATTTTGAAGTATAAGATTTAATTTTAGAACGATGACATGTAAATCAATCAAAATTTACTCTGAATAAACTTAGCAACCCTTAACCAAAAAATAATGCTAAGATAGCTTAGCTTCCTCATGGTATTGATGGAATAATTCACGGCAAACGCAATAAAAGGAGAGAAAAAAAATACACTAACACGCGGACATGTTTCTGCCTACTCGGCGTCATCAGCGTGGTTTCGAGAGTATTTTTTATATCTCTACCTTCTATCGCTGTTGCCTCACGCCGAGTAGGCAGAAACATGTCCGTGTGTTAGTGTATTTTTTTCTCTCTCCTTTTATTGCGTTTGCCGTGAATTATTCCATCAATACCATGAGGAAGCTAAGCTATCTTAGCATTATTTTTTGGTTATTGTTTCTAGGCATTTTCTGATGTGTTCTGTTTATATACATCATGGTAAGCCTCTCAGAATATTCACATGTGCGGTTTCCCAAAGCGCTACCAGCGTCGCCATCTCGTGTTTAGCAGTCATGTGAACTGCTCAAGGGATGGTTTGGGGAACAGTACCCGGGTTATGTCGCTGCTTCCTAAACGGCAGGCATGCGTTTCTTTGGCACTAGAGGGCGCCAAGAAATGTCGAGTTTGTCGTTTTGAAAGTTGTGGTATTAATTGTGAGGCAACCGCGATAGAAGGTAGAGATATGAAAAATACTCTCGAAACCACGCTGATGACGTCGGATAGGCAGAAACATGTCCGTGTGTTAGTGTATTTTTTTCTCTCTCCCTTTATTGCGTTTTGCCGTGAATTATTCCATCAATACCATGAGGAAGCTAAGCTATCTTAGCATTATTTTTTGGTTATTGTTTCTAGGCATTTTCTGATGTGTTCTGTTAGCAACTCTTACTTTAATTTGCTTTGCAGTAATCATTAATTATTTACTTATTTATGATACATTGTATATTCAAGGAACTAGCTGGACAGATAGAAAATTTACGACAACTAAAGTTTGTAACATTTTGACTTGAGTTTGTTCTCGCGACTTAGTATATATTATTGCTGTATCGAAGCTGCTACAATCCGAACCAACACTCAGGGTAAGTGGAATCATCAGCAGCATTATCCAGAATCTACTAAATGGAAGGTACTGACATAGAAATTAGAAAGAATTATTATATTAATAGATCGTTGTAGCCTATGAACATTTCATAGAAGATTGTACAGATTGGCAATACAGTATGTAAGCATACATTTCATATTACATTTGCTGTAATTATACAGCATGATGCAATAATTTCGCTAATTGACCATCAATCAGGCTCAACATGCACTTGTGGTAATGACAATAATTATGTAGTTTCCTCGAGTGAGATCATCGGTGGGATTGTAGTTCAGCCGCGCATTTGCGTTATAGTTAATGATGAGCTAACGAGTAGGAAATTGCATATTAGAAGAAATCGATATCTTAGCTACGAAAGGATTAAGCGATATCAAGTTCTTTTATAATTTCTTACGCTAATGTCTAATGTTTATTCAGATTGAAATAGTGAAAAAAATGAAAATAGTGTCAAATCTACATGTAATGGCATAACAATATACAGGGTGCGCCAGAAACACCTGATGGTTTTTCAATGGTTATTCTTCCAACGGTCATCACGCGCCAGTACAATACTGTACTCCGTTACCGTCTCTGTCCTGTGCAGTTTAGTTAAGATGGAGCACCGGTCCGTGCAACATCGCTTTGCGGCAGTAGAAGAGTTTATAAAGACAGAGTCTATCACGGCTGCACAACGCAATTTTCGACGCAAGTTGGGTCGACGTGATGCCTCTAGTCGCAATACTCTATTTCTATGGAAATCGAAATAGCGTCAAGAGGGAACTGTAAAGGACAGCAAACCTACAGGACGTCCTCGTTCGATACGTACTCCGGAAAATGTGAACCGTGTACGGGACGCCATCTTGCATAGTCCTCAACGCTCAGCTCGGCGGCACGCTATTGCACTTGGGTTGGCGGATACCAGTGTTCGCCGAATCCTTCACAAAGATCTTCACTACCATGCGTATAAGATCCAAGTTGTCCAGCAGCTTACTGATGGGGAGACGATGACGCGTCTTCGATTTTACAACGAGTTCCTGGAACTTCTGCAAGGTGACGAGGACATTGTGAGCAGGTTACTGATGTCAGATGAGGCCCATTTTCAGTTGTCCGGGTATGTAAACAGACAGAACTGTCGTTTCTGGGGTCCAGACAACCCGTGTGAATTGATGGAGCGTCCTATGCATAGCGAAAAAGTGACAGTATGTTGCGCTGTTTTTTCTGAGCGCATTATCGGTCCGTATTTTTTTGAACATGAAGGCCATACTATAACAGTAAATTCTGAGCGCACACAGCCATGTTGCAAACATTCCTATATCATGAAGTGAATGGTCGTCGTGACAAATGGTTCCAACAAAATGGAGCAACAGCTCACACCGCACGTGCTCCCATGGGAGTGGTAAGAGAAATGTTTCCGGGCAGAGTCATTTCTTGGTTTGGGGACGTCAATTGGCCTACTCGGTCGCCCGATCTGATAGCACCAGATTATTTTTTGTGGGGTTATTTGAAACAGAAGGTTTAGGAGCAACGCCCAGCCACTATCAACGAGTTAAAAGATCGCATTCGTGAGTGCATTCAAGAGATTCCACAAGATATGTTGCAAAGAGTTATGTTATCTTTTCCGGACAGACTACGGGAGTGTGTTATTCGGCATGGCAGACACTTACCAAATGTTATTTTCAAGAAATAGTGATATGTATTAATTCTCCCTAACAATTACAATGTATCTTTGCGAACCTTTACACTTTCCCCTGGGGTATTCTTTTATGTAAAAAACCGTCAGGTGTTTCTGGCGCACCCTGTAGAAGGTGTTCCATTTGAAGAAAAATGAATTTTACTTTACAATACAAAATAATTTGAAATTGATATATTGTACGTTCGATATTAACAAGCTCGTAATTTAAGCCGGCGCTACACTGTGCTACGAACAATGCATCCAATGTTAGGCTGAGCATTAGTCAATGAGTTGGTACAAATGTTTCTGCTAAACGGTGTGGCAAATGTTTGATTTGATAATTGGTACAAACGTTTGTCCACTAGTTGCTTTCATAATATGGGGAAGTTTTGATAGAAATGGATGAATTCCGTAATGAGTTCATTATTCCATTTCATTTTATCAAACTGTACAATCATCACGATAAATTTTATGTTAATAGTAACTTTTGTATATGTACACTTGTCTACATAAAATATCGAACAATATTGTTAAAAATTGACTTATGTTATGAACATGCAAATATCTACTACCAAGATAGAGTTAAAAAACTATTTCAATATAATAGTGTGGCCGTGCATCGAACAACGAATATTTTCTTTTTTACGTTGCAACGGAATTCTTTGAGGGCAAGAAGACCGACAACGGCTCTGTCTAATTTATTGAAATAAGTCGAGAAACGAGTACACTTTCCGTGCACTTCACGAAATTACCAGAGACTAAACAGACTCGTGTTTTGTCGACTATCGGGAAAACCAATAGACAGCACGAACCCATTCTCATGAGAAAAATAAACACGAGTCTGTCTAGTCTTTGCTAATTTCGTGAAGTGCAACTCATTTCTGCAGACTTACTTATGAGCTGAATGTAGAGGCGAAAGGGACGCATCACCGCGGTGACGATTCGACAACTTTGTATGCTTAATACATTGCGGTGGACACCCGAAATATTTGATTTCCGTTCTATTTATAAAAATACAGCTCTAGCAACTATTTGCTACTTGATTGCATAGTTGAGACTAATTTTTATCTTTGTTCTTCAAAATCAAATTTTTCTGAAAAACTATCATTTACAGATAGCATAAATAAGTCAGTTGTTGTAACATTTAAGTGGTTCGTGTAGATGCGTTTTCCATGTAATGCGTTGCACTGTTGATAATATAATAAAAACAAAATATGCATGAGCATCTCGATTGTGTTTGATGTGGGATTCGATCTGTTATCAATAGTAAAGGTATTGGAGGGCAGTCAGACATTCTATTGAAAACACTCCATTATATTGTGGAATTGTACAAAGCAAATATGTACTGTTAACGAGGGATCACATTACCGTAATACCTTAGCGTAGGAATTATATTCGAATTCCACTTGAATTAAATATCCACTTAAATTAAATATTAATGCCACATTATAAGCACATTAATGGTCAAAAATTAAGTTTGCCACGCGTGTCAACTTACAAGCGTTACCCAACCTAGAAACGAAGGTAAATTAGTAATAAAAATTGCTACATTGATCAATATTGTTTTGATTGTAGTCCGTTGAATATCAATTTATTAAGAATGGGTTATTAAATAATACAATACTCTTGGCTTCCGAGTTGAAACCGCGTCTTTGTCGTAGCTTCTAACATCTTCAGAGCTGTTAGGACTGGGGACTATGTCGTTGGTTGTCTGGAGCCTTGTCCTTCTTCCTCCGATTACATCAGGTTGATGATCTTCCTGGGGTCTTCAGTCCTCGGTGTTTGGTTTTCGGAGTCTTCTTCCTGGACTCCCTCCTCGGTTACTAAAACAGAAAAAAATTCGTTAGCATGGTACTAGTACACGCTATGGTGATACCTATGCCAACCTACTCAGGTGATCGTAGGTGGTTTTGTGCCACGATCCTGAAGGGGTCCTTCGGATGGTGGCGTTCTTCATTGCGGGATTCTCGCTAGTTAGCGTCTTCTCGAAGAAGTTTTTGTTGAGCCGTGCCAGGAATTCCTACAGCCGCTCAGTTTCGCTCAGGTGTGTCGGTGTTGCCAGCGAGGTGCTTTGGGGTACGTGTAGTACCAATCGCAAGCAGCGATTCTGTACACTCGCAAGAGAGGTAATGTGGGTGGGTGCCGCCGTGACCCAGACGGGATTGGCGTTGGTAAGGATCGGGCGTATGTGTGACTTGTACAGCACGACGCCCGTTTTAGGGTTGAGGTGGGAATTTGAGAAGATGGGATACAACTTTCTGGCTGCACCTAGCGCCCTGTTTCGAGCTCTTCTGAGATGCTCCGAGAAATTCAGCCTTTCGTCAGGATCATTCCGAGATACTCGATCTTGCTGTTCCAATCGATCTCCGTCGTTCTGACTTTGATCTTGGGAAGCGAACGCAATCGCTTGCGCCTTCCTGTGGTTGATCGTGAGTCCCTGGTTATCGAAGTAGTTAGAGATTTTGCCAACTCGGCGTTACGCGATGTAGGACTGGGGACTATTCGTTCCGGAAGGGTTTATATACGGCTCGTTTCGGGTCGATGGAACGGAGTTATGGACTAATACATGAGTAAGCATGGCGGTTGCTAGTTAGAGTTAAATAATGTTGAGTATAGCAACAAAAAACCTGAATGCAAAGAAATACCACCGATTTATTTTATTTAATACTAATTTAACAAATGTACGTACTTAAAGACGACATAGAGGATCTTCTAGACCGGCAGTTCTAAAAATACATTCCGCGGAACCTTGCTTTTGTGAAAATGTTAGCTTAAAATGGAACCCAAAATTTTCTGATTTTCACTCGACGACAGCGAACAATATAGCACCTGCGTGTGGGAACAGAACCAGAGGTCGATAACGAATTGCCAGAACAGGTATCACATTTACTTTAAAGCTTGTATTATTGTGCTTCATTAAGTTTTTCACTTGCACCCATACCATCTTAATCGGGTTTAGCGCACAGTAATTATGTGGCAAACCTTCTTCATTGACTATATTTTTATTGTACTTATGTTTTTCTGTATAAACAACGTGTAAGAAACCATGTTCCCTTCTCAACAGAAATATTTTTTCTTTTAACCAAAAAAATACATAATTTTTCTTAGTAGCTGTGGTAAATTTCCATTCTGTCTAGACCGTGGTACGAAGAATTCTTGATAACTATTGACCGATTGAGAAACTCCTCACACACTTCAGCACAAACTTCATCGTGAGCATCTGCAGTATCTTGCACAGCATCTGCAACAAATTCATTCTGGCTGCGGGAATGAATAAGGGCATATCGTTGTCCTCAGCTTTGTGGTATAATTAAACTAGTGCTTAGTTCAGCAACAAATGAAAACCAGTCGGAATGTACTTACAACACTGTCAGTCCATACTTTTGATACAAAATATCCAACATTCACCCATGATTCATCTATATATACAATATTTCTCTCTCCGTCCCGTTATCTTCTAATGCATTAGATCATCACAGTCTATCAGCATTACCTTCCGTCCAATTTTTTCAAAAGAGAAGCCACGTCCTTCAGTAATCTGCTTAGTACACCTTTTAAAAAATAAGGTACATTTTCGTTATTTGAAGCACATAAGATTATATTTAATATGGGTGGAATATTGCACAAGAAGAAGGAATGACAGTCTCATTCTTATTTGTTACAGCTGCTGGAGGATGGTTTTCCTTGTCTTTTAGCTACAAGACGTTCATATTTTTCACAAAATACGTAAAGGTATTGAGGATTTCTCGCTCTGCTGTAATTTTACTATTTTTAAGTTTAATTAATTAATAATTAATTAAATTAATTAATTAATAATTCCTTCTATTAACAGTGGCCAATAGTACTAAAAGATGTGGCAGTTTTTATAAAAAGTGATTCACTCAATAACAAGTAGAGATCAAAGCAAAATGCGAAAAGCACAATAAAACGGAGTAACCAATATTACCTTTCAAAACGGCTGCGCCATGCTATTTTTGTTGCTGTGATATACCATTCATCCTAACCGAGAAAATGGGGTTTTCGAGGTACCATGTGTAATTTTTCTAGTAGAAGTAATGAAGCTAATGTAAATGAGTTTTTAAATACAGTAAATGCTTATTTTTTGTCGTAGTTCAATATCACAAAGAGTTTTCTAATTAGCGTGTTCGACCTTGTAAATGAGAATAATAACTACATTTGGTAATCCATTAATTTTTATTCTATTTTGAAGAACAATCGATGTCATTATGTTTTAAAAACAAAAAAAAAATAAATGTTCTTCTCCACTTCGCCTGATGAATGCATTCTGGAAGTTCAATTTGCGACTATTCTTCCCACACATATTGCATGATGTATGGTGGTTTAAGGTCGGCAATTTTTTCTGGCTTATTTTTATAAACCACAGAATTCGCATGACCCCATAGAAACAACTTCAAGTGCATGAGATCGCATGATCTTGGTGGTCAGTTAACGTTAGCGTTTTCGAAATAACGCGTTTGGGAAACTACTAATGCAATAAAACCATTGTGTGACACGTCGCACGGTCTCGTTGAAAAAAAAAACACTATTTTTATATCAACATTTCTCAGTTCAGGCCGAAGATATTCCTTTAGAGCGCTCATCATTAACAATAACACGATTTCCATCATCGTCTTAAAAAAATATGGTCCGATCATGCCTTGAGCCTAAAAACTGCGCCACACGGTGACCGTCTCAGGTTAAAGAGGTGTTTCGTGAATCTCTCGAGGAATTCTGTTACCCCAAATCCTACAGTTATGTTCACAAACCCATTGAGCCAGAGATGTGCTTCATTGGGTAACAATAAAACGTGGCTCGGCTTCTAACTCCTCAAGGAAATTTGGACACAATTGGCCTCAGATTTCGATTTATTTGAATTTTATTACATATAAGGTTTCAGATAGAGATTTGCATGCAAAATTCTCTACGTAATCGACGTTAACGACATGTTCGGATCAGCTCGTACACTTTGATTTGCAGCAGCAATAATGACCTCTGATCGGGCACCTCGATGACGCACTAATGTAATTTATTTGCGACTGAGTTTGTCCAAACTTTTCAATTAAACGATAAAGCCCGTCCGACGGACTGAACATGTTTCGATAAGTACGAATAGTTTCTAAGCGCTTTTGAATAGTTAATCTGGTCCATGTTATTGTTATCAATATTTAATAGTTACGTTCCAAAGCAACCTTATTTCTCGCATTAAAGTTCTGACGCGCTAATTTGAAAACTCTGTAGTAATACGTTGACTGATTCTCGTCAAAATAACACGGTCCAATTCCAATATCTATGTTGTAATGTTTTCTTCACTAACGTATCGTGGTATTTACAGTAGCAGTATCGATTTGAAATTCCAAATTCTGCCCTCGAACTTTGGACAGATCACAAACCAGCGCAACGTAGTAAAGTTTCCGAGGGTTTTCTCTGTCTCTGGCCCAGTTTTTCCGCTATCTGATTGTGCAAGACGACTATAACTGTCGCAGTGAATTTAGCCACTTTCTGCCGAATTTATGGAATCTCCTTCGGATACGTTCGAATCTCTCTGACCACTATAACGGTAAATGAGATTGTAGGCTCTGTTATTGGTTGTATATACATATATATAAGCATATAGCTGAATATAGAGGATATATTTTATCGACTTACGAAAATTGGATAGTCTTAATATTATTACATTTATATTTATTGGATCTGAACAACTGATTGTCTGAATTTATGCGAGTATTTACACTGCCGTTCAGTGAAGTTGGGTCATACAATAAAAATCTGTTATATCACACTGTATACAATTATTAATACATAAAATTAGAAAAATAGTAAGCATACACCCTTTTCTAACGGATTAAAGCAATAAATTATTATGTAAAGTAGAAATATTGCGACAACCACAATAAAGTCCCTTTTATTATCAATCCAAGAATTTCTCGGAAGTACCGATCTTTTGAAACGGGTCATTTGGGAATTATTAACGAACAATACATTTAGGAAATATACCGCAGTATCATTCTTGTTTATTTATCACAGGCGTAAAGATATAAATTTGCTTCATTCTACTGTTAAACGTGTGTTGGTGTGCATGTGTCGTTTTTGCGCGAAAGTTTTAAGAAAATTTACTTCAAAATGCCACGTGGCAAGCCTACCAATGTAGAAAAACGTTCACGCATTATTACGCTGTTTGAAGAAGGATATTCGGGGCGACGAATTGCTGAAAAAATAAATATGAGAAGTTCAACAGTAAATGACATCATAAAGCGATATCGGACAACTGGAACTATTGAAAATCGTGTTCGTCCTGGAGCGTCTAGGAAAACAACAAACGCTGAAGATTTGAGAATTGTATTATTAAGCAAACGCAATAGAAAATTGACAGCGCCACAAATAGCAGCCGAAGGCAATCGCGGCCGTGAAGAACAAGTTTCGGCGAGTACGGTAAAACGTCGACTTCAACAAGGGGACCTTCATGGACGCATTGCCATTCGAAAACCCTTATTACGTCTGGGCAACAGAGCAAAACGGCTACAGTGGGCCCGTTCTCATCTAGATTGGTCATTAGATGATTGGAAACACGTGCTTTGGAATAACGAGTCAAAGTTTGAGGTTTTTGGGCAAAATCGACGAGTTTATGTCCGAAGATCTAAAACCGAAAAGTGATCCCGAACTGCATTGTGCCTACAGTGAAGCAAGGTCGTAGTTCTGTGTTAGTGTGGGGATGTTTCTCCTTTGCTGGGACGGGAGATTTATGCAGAGTGCAGGGTGTAACGAGGAAGGAAAATTATTTTGCAATACTCCAGAATCATGCAGTGCCATCAGGATTGCGTACAATAGGCCGTAATGCATGACAACGACCCAAAACACACTGCGTTAATGTGTAAGAACCATCTAAAGGAGCAAGAAGAACAGTACACCCTGAAAGTAATGACATGGCCCCCACAAAGCCCAGATTTGAACCCGATAGAGTTGTTGTGGGATGAACTGGACAGGAGGATCCGAAAAATATGCCCAACTTCACAAGAACATTTACGGAATATTCTGCAACATGAATGTATTAATATTCCACAATCCATTTTAACAAAACTTATCGAAAGAATGCCTAGAATAGTTCGAGCGGTGATTAACAGCAAAGGAGGTATTTTCGACGAAAAAAAAAAAAATGTTCAGTGTGACATATTAGGCCAGAATAACTTTTTATTTATTTATTTTTGTCTTTTTTACCTGTACATACAATAAAATTGCATTTTGTTTTTAGTTTCGTTTGTTTCTGTAATCTTTTCATGTTTTTTAATAACCGACAGAACTTCTCTGAACGGCAGTGTACATGGGAATGATGTTTACTTTAATTTTGGTAGGAATTATTTATATTTTAGTAGGATTATACGATAATAATATTTTATGGAAACGTATCTAACTTAAACAAAATACACCTAAAATTACATTATGCAGGCTATGATTTGAAACGTAATGTTATTCTCTACCTAATCAACATCGCGAGGACTTTAATGGAGGGTATTTACGTGAATAGGCGTTGTTTCCCTGGACTATGCAAAAATATCTAATAAATTATTTTTATGAAAGAAAATTGTAAGTGGATCGTTTCTACTATGATTAATTATGAATCAAATGACACTATTTTTAAATGAACAATTTAGAAAAAAATCTAACTGCATATCATGTGTTTCAAAATAAATAAAAATACAAGTCCTCAAAAGTTTTTCAGAAGAAAATACGCGACCTAACGTAACGAATTTTATGCATTTGGCAAATTATTAACGGATTCTTTATAGTTACTAAATAATATAGAAAATATCAATTGCATGAAAGTCTGAAAAATAACAACAGTTTTGCAAAATTTAAGTTAAACACTTTCATAGTTGTGAAAGTCCAACATTTTCAAAGAAGCTAAATATTGCAAATATGATCGTAGAAACAGCGACATAGTTGTTTCATCAAATAATCTTTAAAATTAGAAATTCAAAAATGTAATAATATATAGGGTGTTCTGTTTAAAATAACAAAGTTGACAACCACTTCCGGTATACTCGGAAGTGTTAAATTATTAAAAATATTTCAGTCTAATAGCATATATTGGATTTAGTGCACTGGCAAGTTTTCAGAATTTTCTGATGTATAGTCTTTTACATATCGATCGATGTCTTTCCGAGTGAGACACTGTGTATTTAGAACGGTAGAACGTGTAGCAAAATTGCTGGGTATATTCTTGAGTTTATTTAGAATATTATTTAATTTACTATTATTGGTGTTATACCCGTACATTTACGTTCTAGCAGCTTCTCGATGCGATAGAGGAAATCGCTGGTCTTCAACCAGTGGCGGCGCAACTGGCTATTGAGTAGCTGTACATTTTACTACAATATTAGATATACTATAATACTGTGAAACGCAATGTACTAATTTGTATTTGTAAGAAATTATCGGGGGATTCACGCGTAAAAATCGTATATAATACGAGATCGCTTCCGTATTAGTATTAAATATACGTTCACATAAATAAATAGTCAACAATATCCAAATGCATTGGACCCTCGTACCTTCGTAATGAACTAGTCGAATCGAGGTATTTCTTCCGTAAAATCAAAAATGTTTTGCCGTATATCGAGAGATTAATGTCTCTTTGAACTTTTTCTCGCACTAAATTAATTTTTTAATGAGCATTTGTAGGAGCGCGTCGTTTTTGAATGCAAAATGGCAAAACATTGACGCGAAAATGATGCGCTCATAAGAGCCTATCGTTACAATTTACACGTTGGCACATTATTGTTGGTGCCATGAATGCCAGAAGACTCTACAGCTACAATATTGTAAAACGCAATATGCTAATTTGTATTTGTAAGAAATTATCGCTGGATTCACGCGTAAAAATCGTATATAATACAAGATCGCTTCCGTATTAGTATTAAATATACGTTCACATAAATAAGTAGTCAACAATATCTAAATGCATTGGTCCCACGTACCTTCATAATGAACAAGTCGAATCGAGGCATTTCATCCGTAAAATCAAAAATATTTTGCCGTATATCGAGAGATTAACAGCTCTTTGAACTTTTTCTCGCATTAAATTAATTTTTTAATGAGCATTTGTGGGAGCGCGTCCTTTTTGAATCCAAAATGGCAGAACATTGACGCGAAAATGATGCGCTCATAAGAGCCTATCGTTACAATCTACACGTTGGCACATTATTATTGGTGCCATGAATGCCGGAACTCTACAGCTACAATATTGTGAAACGCAATGTACTAATTTGTATTTTTAAGAAATTACCGGTGGATTCACGCGTAAAAGTCGTATATAATACAAGATCGTGGAAATGTTTTGTAAATTTAATCTCTTTTTTTTTAATTGGAAGGAGTATTTTTTTCCTACTACTTTTCGTCAGTTTTAAAACTAGCTAGAATTTTATATAAATTGTAATTACGTAATTAATTATATATTCATTACAAAATAAATAATAAATTAATTAAATATAGTAAACATTGCAGAATAATATTTATTGATTAAATACACATCATACTAGTACCTTTTTTTAATATGTTTCTAAATGTTGCTCTATTGTACTACAATTCTTATTTTTATATAATTATTTACAAGCGAACAACAATGTAGACTAACACTAAATATAGCGTATACATATTAAACAATAACTAGGCCTTAAATACACGTTAATATATTACATTACCTTCTAAAATAATTATTCACTATCACTTTCCATTTCACTTTGCCCACTGATATAATAAATGGCTCGATTATATCATCGATTAATCCATCTAATTCACACATTTTTCTTTCTTCTTTAATCACAGGTTCTACACATTTTTTCCAATTGTCCGTAGTGACATTCTGGATTGCCTGTACTAAATGTACCCTTACATCTGCTAATGAATGAGGTATTATTAGTTTCTACTTAATTTTTTATTTGAGCCCATACTAATTCAATTGGGTTGAGTTCGCAATGATAAGGTGGTAACCTTAACACAGTTTTGTTGCATCTTCTGGCCATCTCATCTGTTACATGTGTGTTATATTGGCCTTTATTAAGGCGAATTAAATGAAGAAGTTCAAATCCTACAATCTCAGCCCGCATATCGAGTTTTCTAGATGTTATGGGAATTTTTTCAATTTTATTTTTTTGTATGATATGTAGCACTATCCACAACATTAACAGCATTGTCTGGCAGCACTGTCAATATTTGATGGAACCATCTTTAAAACACATCGACATTCATTTCTTCATGATAATCGATTGCTTTTTACCTTCGAAAAACAATAAGCCATTCTCCACAAAACCAGCAAAACTCAGATCCTATGTGCAAAATAATGAGACGTCTTCCTTTCCCGGCAGGATTACATAAGCCTACAGTCAAACGCTTGCGTCGACTTTGTACATTATCATCTACACAAACTTTTTGTTTGGTACGACTTTCTTTTTGGCCAAGCTTCGTCTAAATAATAAATTGGCTAATTTTGATTACGATAATATTTTATTGTCATCAAATACCTTTTTCTCCACGTTCTATCAAAGCACTTTTTCGAACTCTCTTCATGTACCTGCAACAACTCATTCTAACATATCAAAGTATGCAAAATATAAATTTGAGCGCCTATAATCAAAATTTATTGCATGTTAATTAGAACATAGGCACTAACCTGAAGTTTAATATTTTCATAAATTTGTACAGTGTTGAACGGCTTATTTGTGGCAAATCATCACACTCTTCAGCACTATAAGTGTAGGAAGTTCATTTTTATAAAAAAAAAAGTCTATGAATTAACTGGCTTATAGATTT
Source organism: Oryctes borbonicus (assembly GCA_902654985.2). NCBI lineage: Eukaryota > Metazoa > Arthropoda > Insecta > Coleoptera > Scarabaeidae > Oryctes > Oryctes borbonicus. Next base: position 5,448,765 of record LR736861.1, on the reverse strand, counting down.
CTTAACAGTTTCATCGTAATTAGCAATTAAAGAATGTCTTCCAGAAGTTTGCTTAGGCGGGGTAACTCGTCCTTTCTCCTTGTATTCTTTTATAGTACGATAGATAAATAAACTGTGCCATTCCTAAAAAATAAGATAACTTTATAATATAATGATGGTAATGTATTACAACATTGAATATATTCAATATGTTCTGGTTCTCTATCAAAGATAGATGTCCTAAGCCCAGAAATGTTCGCCTTCTCGGCGAGAATCTTTGAGTTCCAGAAGTAGTTGCTACTTCCTCCATATCCACGAAAAACGCTGTGAAAATGTTTCAGCCGACTAGTTCTCAGAAGAACTTTTTTACTATTACAACGCAAATTTAAGGAGAACAATTAAATACAAACGCACTCAGAAAAATACACGATCTAAACGTCAATCAATTGTTGTAACAATATGACGACCGGCAATATATCAAATTTCGTTAGCGTGATTTTTTGCGAAAACTGCCTCAATTTAAAAACACTCCTCCGTATTAAAAAAATAGACGTTAATAGTAAAATTAGTGTGCAATAAATACAATTTAATATTTTATTGCCAATAGAAATAGATCCCAATACGAAGCAAAAAACCAAAAGGAATCGTCTATCAAATAAAACCTTTCACGTAAACGCTAATGTAGATTTTTAAGATTCTATGCGTGAAATAGGATCCGAATCCCGTCTACTTTTAGAATTCTTTTTGTATCCCGCAGCAATTCTTTCTATTTCCGGCCCCTCGAGATCTCAAACCACTCTGCTAGTAAACTTGCATGTAGATACGTGCGCGACGTTGAAGTGAAATTCGGTATTTTGATAAATGAAACTCGCTTTTCGAAAAAAAAATAACACATCATGGATGAAATAGCTATAATGTACCAATAGTACACAGTAAAAGATTTCAATTTCAGCACTAAATTGCTCGGGGTTCATACAGGTATCACTATATGGTATTAGATAGTTGAGTGTAGGCTTTCACGACCGTAATCCATAGTAGAAATGTCTGTCGGGTGACGTCGTGTAGTTAATATTTTACTTGACGTTTCGCTGACCATGCTGTCAGCATCTTCAGAAGATTTCTAAAGATTTTAGAAGAGAGTCTTTAGAAATCTTCTGAAGAAACTGACAGCATGGTCAGCGAAACGTCAAGTAAAATATTAACTACACGACATCACCTGAAAGACATTTCTACCATGGTATTAGATGTTTAACACTAACTTTAGTGTATTTTGCTGATTATCAGTTACATCACGTAAATGTTAAACAATTTTTTTGAAAGTACACTGCCGTTCAGTGAAGTTCGGTCATACAATAAAAAACTATTATATCACACTGTATACGATTATTAATACATAAATTTAGAAAAATATTAAGCATACACTCTTTTCTAATGGATTAAAGCCATAAATTATTATGTAAAGTAGAAATATTGCGACAACCACAATAAAGTCTCTTTTATTATCATTCCAAGAATTTCTCGGAAGTACAGATCTTTTGAAACGGGTCGTTTGGGGATTATTAACGAACAATACATTTAGGAAATATACCGCCGTATCATTCTTGTTTATTTATCACAGGCGTAAAGATATAAATTTGCTTCATTTTAGTGTTAAACGTGTGTTGGTGTGCATCTGTCGTTCTTGCGCAAAAGTTTTAAGAAAATTTTCTTCAAAATGGCACGTGGCAAACCTACCAGTGTAGAAAAACATTCACTCATTATTACGCTGTTTGAAGAAGAATATTCGGGGCGACAAATTGCTGAAAAAATAAATATGAGAAGTTCAACAGTAAATGACATCATAAAGCGATATCGGACAACTGGAACTATAGAAAATCGCGTTCGTCCTGGAGCATCTAGGAAAACAACAAAAGCTGAAGATTTGAGAATTGTATTATTAAGCAAACGCAATAGAAAATTAACAGCGCCACAAATAGCAGCCGAAGTCAATCGCAGCCGTGAAGAACAAGTTTCGGCGAGTACGGTAAAACGTCGACTTCAACAAGCGGACCTTCATGGACGCATTGCCATTCGAAAACCCTTATTACGTGGGGGCAACAGAGCGAAACGGCTACAGTGGGCCCGTTCTCATCTAGATTGGTCGTTAGATGATTGGAAACACGTGCTTTGGAGTGAATAGTCAAAGTTTGAGGTTTTTGGGCAAAATCGACGAGTTTATGTCCGAAGATCTAAAACCGAAATGTGATCCCGAACTGCATTGTGCCTACAGTGAAGCAAGTGAAGCATGTAATTTCGAGACTATCAGTGTTAACCAATAGAGTGAAAATATATACTGAACTGTTCAGTATTGCTGCTGAAGATGATAGCTTAGCTATCGAAACGTACGTACAGTGTCAGTGAAGTGTTTGTGGTAAGGGGTAATAGTGTTTCACAATTTTTAGGGTTCATATAAACACCGCGGGTATGAGTATTTGTTCATGACATCTAAATGAGTTATTCCAAATAAGATCTACACTTTTAGCACATCCCACAAAAGGAACTGAGGCATTATTAATTTTCTTAGAGCTAAGAAGTTTTCTTAGAGCCAAACAAAAATATCAACATTATCAGACATTATTTGTGCCGTTCGTTTAGGTTATTGCTTATTCAATCCCTACTTGGTTTGGTACATTACTTATTTTATTAAAATTAGTGCTATTCAGGATCCAATAAATAATCAAACTTTTTGGTGACGCTATAACGCTAAACTGTAGAAATATTTCCCTAAACAAGCAAGAAAACTGGTTGCAGCCTTAATAACGTTCTTCAAAGAAGAACGTGACAGTGAGAGGATTCACGGGCACGCTTTTTTACCTTTTGACGTAGTGAAGAAAATAAGTGCACAAACTTGCTGTTCAAAAAATTATAGCTTATGTAAATTTAGCGTATCGCAGCAGCTTTGATTATCAGCAATTAGCACCATATCCTTTTTCCATGTTACGATTAATAATTACAAAAATGTTGGCATTTTTTCTTGATATATCATGTAAAAATAAATACATTTTACTTTGCACTATATTTGATATACCTTTCTCATTTCTTTCATAACTAACGTGCTAAGATTGCCATTTTAATAAACATCTAAAATAGAAAAATATTTTAGTTTGGTAATATACCATTCACGATACATAACTTATAATATGTAAATATTTATATTCAATAACAAATGACATACTATGTGGCAACAATGCAGTATATGACGACATTTACCATCAATGATGTGCATCGAAAATGAGAGTATCTCGACTATATCCCGAAAAATTTTTTATTATAATTAATGAATTATGCAACAGAAGATCAGAAGTTTATTTGTTTTTTTGTTTGTATTCTTGTGTAATTTCTATGTATACTTTCTCCGTTTTTTACAAGTCTTATATAAGCAATTCGTGGTAAATGACAAATGCTTATGTGCACTACAACCTGGTAAAATAATGCTTCAATCTTGTATATTTACAATGTCATTTCGACGGCTCTATCCACTTCGGTCGCACTGTATAATGTCAGTAAGAACATCTACAAATTCCCCCAATTTACGCTTTTCCATATATGAAAACCCTTAGAAATTACCATAGCTTTATATCTCATCTCATCTGCAAGCAATCGAACGTTTACATATAGCCATGACGTGCAGTCGCGTTCGCCTACGCACACAATTCTTCGCCTTTCGTAGAAGAGTGGGAGGAAACCTTTTCCGTGGATGCGGGGGCGTCGAAACACGAGAAACCCGCGTCGCACGAAATATGAAGGGATCGCGTGTTCGGAATCCAAGGAAAATATCGGCATGGAATCGAATCGCATGCCAGCCGACGATATTTTCGTCCGAATAATTTCGTTTCACGTTATATACCATTTCTTTCGCCTTCCACCAGATCGCTGCTGTTATTGTTCCTAGCCTTATACCCACCATTCCTACCAACCGTCGTTCGCTTCTTTTTTGGCTGGTTGCCTACATCGAACGGAACAACGGAAAAAGAAACAAATGACGACGATGACGCCGATCATTTAGCCGTTGGAACTGCTCGCTTGGAAGTTATTCAAAAGTTCGGAAGGGAGCAACCGTTGATTGATCACCTCGCGTACAACTTGACTCTTGTGCTCATTTCGGTGTGTAATCCATCTTTGACAGGCTCGCTACATTAACACGTTGTTGGATGTTCTACGCGAAGACGCAAATTAAATTAGAAGCGTTTTAAGTACGAGTGTGTGCTCGGAAGAGAAATTTCGCTGCTATATAAAAATAACTTACGCAAGGTTCCGACGTTTATTTGACAGTTTACCGAAGAGGTACAGGCGCGGTGTTACAATCTAATTCAGAGAATGCACCAGTGTGAGGATAGTAGTTATACGAGGGTAGTGTGAAATGCATCCAGCATAACACAGAAATAAATACAGTTTTGGCAATAACCAAAAAATATAATGCTAAGATAGCTTAGCTTCCTCGTGGTATTGATGGAATAATTCACGGCAAACGCAACAAAAGGAGAGAAAAAAATTACACTAACACACGGACATGTTTCTGCCTACCCGGCGTCATCAGCGTGGTTTCGAGAGTAATTTTTTTATCTCTACCTTCTATCGCTGTTGCTTCACAGTTAATACCACAACGACAAACTCGACATTTCTTGGCGCCTTCTAGTGCCAAAGAAACGCATGCCTGCCGTTCAGGAAGCAGCGACATAAACCGGGTATTGTTCCCCAAACCATCCCTCGAACAGTTCTCTGACTGCTAAACACGAGATGGCGACGCTGGTAGCGCTTTGGGAAGCCGCACATGTGAATATTCCGCCAGGCTTACCATGATGTATATAAACAGAACACATCAGAAAAAAGAAACAATAACCAAAAAATATAATGCTGAGATAGCTTAGCTTCCTCATTGTATTGATGGAATAGCAGTTAGAGAATTGCTCAAGGGATGGTTTGGGGAACAGTACCCGGCTTATGTCGCTGCTTCCTGAACGGCAGGCATGCGTTTCTTTGGCACACGAGGGCACCAAAAAATGTCGAGTTTGTCGTTTTGGAAGTTGTGGCATTAACTGTGAGGCAACAGCGATAGAAAGTAGAGATAAAAAAAAATTACTCTCGAAACCACGCTGATGACGCCGGGTAGGCAGAAACATGTCCGTGTGTTAGTGTAATTTTTTCCTCTCCTTTTGTTGCGTTTGCCGTGAATTATTCCATCAATACCATGAGGAAGCTAAGCTATCTTAGCATTATATTTTTTGGTTATTGTTTCTAGGCATTTTCTGATGTGTACAGTTTTGTCAATTTATTTCTTGATATGCAAGTCTGTGTACCTTTCCCAGCGATGCTCCTATCTTTTTAATCCATCCAAATAGTAGTTAGCATCTTGTTCTGCAAAATGTGATGGCCTTTTGATTCGATAAAAATTTTTGTCCTCCCAGCGACACTCTGAGTCTGGGAAATAGAAAAATGTTGCTGGGGGTCAGATCTGGTGAGCCTTAATTCTAAATTATTTTTTTGCTAACCTTGCAAAAAAAATTTAATGAATAATTAGTTAAGTATTAGTTAAATCGGTCCAGTGGCACTGATATTTACTAAAATAAGGGAAATGTGGTGAAAACATGATAAAGTACTCCCGTTTTACGGTAATTAATCAAATCAAATTAGGGTTACTGAAGAGCGTGCTACTTTGAACAAGTTATTAATTATATCGGAATTTAGTAAGTGGATATGTACAGCTTTAAACTGGGAGAAAACTAATGTCGAAATCTTTAAGATTTCTCCATATATTCTATTGATTTGTAGCCTGAACACGGCACTGAAGGTAAAATAAATCACTACAGTCTTATTTTAAAACAAAATAAATCAAGTCTAATGTACTTTTAATAACATTCTATAAAATTAACGATGGATTGTTAATAAACATGCCTCCCTCTAATATTTTGTCTGAAATATTTTTAAACCATTTTCATTAATCCAATCATGCGACATGGACCATCTACAAATAATCTAAATTCCAATGTCTGGTTCTAGCAACGTGGGGCACCATTTCATTATCAACTCAATGTTCGAAATTATTTAAATGACATATTCCAAAACTGTTGGATGAGGAGAAAAGGAGAAGGTAGAGTAGCCGCGATCATCAGATCTTATTCCGAGTAATTTCTTTTCTAATAGAGCCATTTAACAATAGAGAGTTTATCGCAACTGTTCCAAACATATTGCAGAATTGGAGCAACGGATAAGAGGAAATAGCATTGTTACCTCGGAATGCACTCAGAAATTCGTTTCGTAAATTCAGTGACGGGCTTGGCCATTGTTTGAATATTTGCTTTCGACTTTTAAAATATCTTTTCAAATAAAAATATGGAAGATTTTGACTATTTTATTGTTTCTTTGTTTCTTTCTATTCTAATTAGAAAAAATAGGTTTTCCAAACAACTAAACTGAACAATGTACACTGCCGTTCAGTGAAGTTCGGTCATACAATAAACATCTACTATATCACACTGTATACAATTATTAATACATAAAATTAGAAAAATATTAAGCATACACTCTTTTCTAAGGAATTAAAGCCATACATTATTATGTAAAGTAGAAATATTGCGACGACCACAATAAAATCTCTTTTATTATCATTCCCAGAATTTCTAGGAAATACCGATCTTTTGAAACGGATCGTTTGGGGATTATTAACGAACAATACATTTAGGAAATATATCGCAGTATCGTTCTTGTTTATTTATCACAGGCGTAAAGATATAAATTTGCTTAATTTTACTGTTAAACGTGTGTTGGTGTGCATCTGTCGTTTTTGCGCGAAAGTTTTAAGAAAATTTACTTCAAAATGGCACATGGCAAGCCTACCAGTGTAGAAAAACGTTCACGCATTATTACGCTGTTTGAAGAAGGATATTCGGGGTGACAAATTGCTGAAAAAATAAATATGAGAAGTTCAACAGTAAATGACATCATAAAGCGATATCGGACAACTGGAACTATAGAAAATCGTGTTCGTCCTGGAGCATCTAGGAAAACAACAAAAGCTGAAGATTTGAGAATTGTATTATTAAGCAAACGCAATAGCAAATTAACAGCGCCACAAATAGCAGCCGGAGTCAATCGCGGCCGTGAAGAACAAGTTTCGGTGAGTACGGTAAAACGTCTACTTCAACAACCGGACCTTCATGGACGCATTGCCATTCGAAAACCCTTATTACGTCGGTGCAACAGAGCAAAACGGCTACAGTGGATCCGTTCTCATCTAGATTGGTTGGTAGATGATTGGAAACACGTGTTTTGGAGTGACGAGTCAAAGTTTGAGGTTTTTGGGCAAAATCGACGAATTTATGTCCGACGATCTAAAACCGAAAAAATGATCCCGGACTGCATTGTGCCAACAGTGAAGCAAGGGTGTAGTTCTGTGTTAGTGTTGGGATGTTTCTCCTTTGCTGGGGCGGGAGATTTATGCAGAGTGCAGGGTGTAATGAGGTAGGAAAATTATTTTGCAATACTCCAGAATCATACAGTGCCATCAGAATTGCGTATAATAGGCCGTAACTTTACATTAATGCAAGACAACCACCCAAAACACGCTGCGTTAGTGTGTAAGAACCATCTAAAGGAGCAGGAAGAACAGCACGCCCTGAAAGTAATGACATGGCCCCCACAAAGCCCAGATTTGAACCCTATAGAGTTGTTGTGGGATGAACTGGACAGGAGGATCCGAAAAATATGCTCCACTTCACAAGAACATTTACGGAATATTCTGCAACATGAATGGATTAATATTCCGCAATCCGTTTTAACAAAACTTATCGAAAGAATGCCTAGAATAGTTCGAGCGGTGATTAACAGCAAAGGAGGTTTTTTCGATGAAAACAAAAAATAATGTTCAGTATGTTATATTAGGCCGGAATAACTTTTTATTTATTTATTTTTGTCTTTTTTACCTGTACATACAATAAAATTGCATTTTGTTTTTAGTTTCGATTGTTTCTGTAACCTTTTCATGTTTTTTACTAACCGACCGAACTTCTCTGAACGGCAGTGTATATTACTCTATTAAAGAAATATAAGTCCTGACGTTATCTTCATACTTAAGGAATAGGTGGCAGAAACTTTCAATGTTCAAAAAAATGACGTACTTTTCGATGTTAATCTATGATATTATCCTTGATTTATTTTATTTTATTAATTTAAATGGTTAGAAAAAAATATTTAATTCAATAAGACATGTAGGCTTTAATGTACTGGCAAGTTTTCAAAATTTTCTGACGTGTAGTGGATGGAGTTCCCGGTTAGACACCTTTACACTAGTTACAATTAGAATAAAGTACCTGTTGATCATTTCTGTGCATTTACATATACATTACGTCGCAATGTTTAATAGAAATTTTTATTAATAAATACACTTTGATGTACAATACAATACAGCATTTAGAATTTCATTTCACAAAAGAAAACAAATAGCACGAGTTACAAGCAAATAAATAAAGTCTATATAATGTAAGAAATTGTAATTTGCTTAAGCCTAGTTTGGCAGTCAGTATTATAAAAGAAATTCAACCAATGAAAAGATTCTGCTAATTCTTATGTTTACATCTTACATAGTCTTATCACTAGCACTATCGGCAATACTATCAATAGCACTATCGATAGTGCCCATCACAACATATAACGATACCAATACGCTGTATAGCACGTTCGACTAAAAAAAATAACTTTGAGTAGCTACAAAGTTATGAGACACCCTCTGGGTAAATATAATTTTATATCATGCTCATAATTAAACGTTGTAGCAAAGGAAAAGATCGTTCCATTCACTAAGGTATAATCTTCCGACCAGGAGAAGATGACTCATCCTGTATATTTTTGAACAAGTTTCAAACAATGCCGAAGCAATTTACTCATATAACGAATCAAAAATCGAGTTTACCACGTCGAAATCGCTAATCAATTCCAAACAAAGCGGTGCACCGGCATCGGCGGAGAATCAACTGTGAAACGTTGCCTTTTATGACTGTAAATGATGTGTCTGGGTATCACGGTTCCGCTTAATAGGGATCGAATTGAACCGTAAACGATCTTTTATACGCGGCGATCCTTTGTTTTTCGCTCGGCAATCTCTACTGCTTTCCCTCTCTTCGCTTTCAACAGAAACCCTTCACGTCATTCCGCTTGGATTTCGAGGGGCGTCAGTACCCTCCAAGGTACAGGCAAACGTTGAAAATCGAAAGAGGGTTTTTAATTCCAGGCTTTTACGCGCTTGAATTATTTTCCTCCAACGTCAACATCTTCGTTCCTTATTATTTAACGTTGTTTTTAAAATCTTGACAAGCAGCATTCAACCGTGAAAATCGCAATCTTCTAACTTTAAGCGTTAGGTGGCTAGAGCTCTTCAAAATTTGGAAATTTAGTGGGTTCTACACACTTGTTCCGGTATAAAATGGCTATAATTTTCGAAATTTGAAGCGCACTTTCTTTAGTTTTGTGATAAAAATGGAACCACGAACCTCCAAGTTTATCAAAAACGATTACAAGTAGGAAAGCAATAATTGTTTTGGTATATATATATATAACCGACCGAACTTCTCTGAACGGCAGTGTACATCAAACACCACTCCACTCTCCTAATTCTAAATACAACAGAAAAGTACAAATTACTATAAAAAGTTATTCTACTATTATAATGATATTTGCACATGCTTAGCGGAGAAATTTTCCGGATTTACCGGAGGTTGATCAAATCTAATTTTTCTCACCTCAGATTTTTATGTGAGCTCCTTATATCCCGACCAAGATCAGTTTAAAGATCAGTCGCTGCATAGTTGGTGTTGCTAAATTTAACAACCTAACGTAAATCAAAAGAGCACATTTTAGCAAATAGGTTAACTAACTTTTGCTTAAGTGTTTCTTCTTTCTTTTTAGGACAAACACAATTTCAAGAACACAACTGAAAACTGTGTAGTCAAACAGAACGTGAACAAACTCGGGATCTTTCTGGAAATGCCTAATAAGGTGCATTCTCTATCCATTGAATTTGTTCGTTTAGCTAGATAGGCTAATACATAAGTCGCTGCTTACAAAGTTTTACTAGATTACTGCGAATCTTGCCCTGGTTTGTTAAAATTCTATTTTATCTTTCCTGCTAGTGCGTATTATTTCATAGTCTAGATTTGTTGAACTCGTACTTGCATAAGAAAATATTAGATGTTTTCTATCATATTTTTATATCAGCATTTAATAAGTGTTGAACCTAATTTTTGTATTTGCATGAGAAAATTTCATTAGAAGAGTTTTTAAAAGATGAAAAGATTGTAAATGTTGGTAACGTATACCTATAATTGCGTGTTCTTAGAAGGCTTGTATTAATTTTTTTTAACTTGGAAACTTCGGTGTAATTTTGCTTCAATTAGTTTTAAAATTGAAATCCTTTCAGGCTTTCAATTAAAATCGACCTTAAAACAGAGGACTTTCTTGTTTCGCTTCACATTTGAAAATATGCCATTAAAACGTTTTCAGATATTATTTTAACATTATTCTGTGTACAGTAAGTATAGAAATATTCATTTATTTCATACACTTCACATGATTTACTAATTAATAAATTGCCAGAGTCAGGTAGAGCATATTTTATTTCTTAAAGGTTTCCAACATAAAATGTGTGTCAATGTTGGTCAATGCGACCACGCTTAAATGTTTTTCATACCTGTCACAAAATACATAATATACATTTTTAAAGACATAGACATATAAATGCAAATTAGAAAAAATAATTTAGAAAACTCGCTTCGTAAGGCATTTTGTCGCATTGGTCCGTTTGAAAACCTGAAAGCTCATTCTTGAAATTTGGGACGCGTGCCACGAAAAACGCATATTATACTACTACTAATCTGACAAAAAATTCACAATAAATAGTAGTTCATAATTCACGTCTTACAAACATATGAAGAAGGTAATTTTGTTCAAAAATCCCCACTTTGTAATCGTTTCGGAATTTTCTCATTTCCTCATTTTTCCCTCAGGAGTAAAGCTATAAAGTAGAAAGTCACCTCATGTTGCATCAACGATAAAGAAAATCTTCTCGTTACCGTAAACAACGCTTAAATCTATCAAACTCTCATCTATTACGCCATCGACTTCCTTCACACTACCATATGTAAATTGATATTATAAAAAGCATTACAAAACTAACAACTCGGAGATGTCGTTCTGCTTTCGAGCGGATTACGGGCATTACTCTAGCTAGTACCATTCGCATCTGTAGAGGCATTTTCTTCGCGTGACAAAGTAGATTACTCTCGTTACGTGTATATGCATCTAAGTGGTCCTCAGGTGCCATAGAAGCTTTCAGCTCTATTTCCCGTAAGTTTTGCATTAATTTTCCGCCAGCATTCTGTTTATCAGCGCTGTTTTATGACGGGCGTCATATTTGCGCGTCTAATAAGCTCGACTTTTTAGCTTTATACTTTTGTAATTCTAGCGCCAAAGCTGCAGGATTTATAGTGACGAAATGAGTGTGTTCTTTTTATTTTTATTTCAAACGTTTCCTGTTGATACTAGTGATAGGTTACCAAAGCGTCAATTATTAATTTTTAGTTGCTAACCATCTTTAACAAGTTACAAATCTACACAAGTATCGGTTAGGCCCCGAAATAATGTCAAGCAGTTATGACTGCGTGATAAAAGAATACGATCCAACCAAAAGGCATATAATATTCCCAGATAATTAAGGGCATGGGGAGAAAAAATTTGCACAAATTTTTGATGGTGATAGGATAGGGGAAGACAATTTTAAATTGCTTATGCCGTCACCTTGTTAAATAATTCTCAGTGTTTACATTGTTAATGTTTTGTGGCTGTTGACGTAAAAATGATGGAAAACTTAAATCAAATTTAACGCCGGCAGGTGACTGTCGAATTTTTAAAAAAGCATAGACGTTGATAGAAAGACAAGTTCGAGAAGACCAACAAGAAAAACCACTTCCAAGAAGAAAGCAAAAGCCAAATTCAACATTTCTCAAACTAATGCGGCATGTGAAAACAAAAGTTCGACAAGCCAACCGTTATGGCGCTGGACTTGTAATTTAAAGTTCTTTCAATTATGTGCGGAAAAGAAGACAACTTTCATTTGCATTGAAGATGTCCTCTGGCTGGTAACCAGGTCCCATGGTCGGAAGTTTTTGTCATAAATGAGACGCAGTTAAAACTGGCATTATGCCCAACACGCCATTTTTGCAACCATCCGTTAGAAAATAAAATATACCAGTTTTTGATTGATTTTATACACTCGGTCATCCAACACATGTTCGGAATAGAAAAGTTACACATACAATAATGTCAACAAGGCACGTGTGAGAGGGGTTTTCATTCCTTAGAAGCTTGAACTTTCCCATTACCTTTAGTTCTGTGTTTAGCTTTATCATAATAGTGCAAATACCTGTTTCGCATATTTTTTTTTTAATTATTTATTGAGATTAGATTAAACTTTGAACTTTGAAGGAAGAATATATCGATTTACACAATTATAGAAAACGATGTATAATCTCATTTATGATTATAAATATATAATTGTAATTCATGTAGTAGTAGTCTCGCCCGTCAATCTTTAGATTGATGCATACGTGGGCAGAATTAATGGAATTTGTAACGCTCAAATAGATGGATATCCATCCAGAATTCCAATACGTTGGCGTTCATCGTCGAAATGGTAAAGTAAATTATTCACTGTTGACATTTCCGAGTTTTGTGCAAACATTGCCGCCTACATCGGCTATCAAGAATTAGTGAGCTATTAGCATATTGAAAGAGAGCTTGTCTTAACGTTTAGAACCATCAGAGTAAAGTGTTACGTGCTTTCTCAATTATACCAGATTGATTTTGCAAATAGATAAATAAAATTCTTTGAAATCGAAGTATTTAGTTAAAGTACATTATTTTTAACGATATTCTTCAACAATATTAAGCCGATAATTGTTAGGGGCATAGTGACTAGCGTACAGTAGCGTAAGTTGAATACACTCCCCGACAAAAACTTAGACGCGGTAAGATGTTTTACGGGTTTTAAGGGTTACAA
>LR736861.1:5314351-5335702 GCA_902654985.2 Oryctes borbonicus | reverse complement strand
TGTATTATTAAGCAAACGCAATAGAAAATTAACAGCGCCACAAATAGCAGCCGAAGTCAATCGCGGCCGTGAAGAACAAGTTTCGGCGAGTACGGTAAAACGTCGACTTCAACAAGCGGACCTTTATGGACGCATTGCCATTCGAAAACCCTTATTACGTCGGGGCAACAGAGCAAAACGGCTACAGTGGGCCCGTTCTTATCTAGATTGGTCGTTAGATGATTGGAAACACGTGCTTTGGAGTGACGAGTCAAAGTTTGAGGTTTTTGGGCAAAATCGACGAGTTTATGTCCGAAGATCTAAAACCGAAAAGTGATCCCGAACTGCATTGTGCCTACAGTAAAGCAAGGGCGTAGTTCTGTGTTAGTGTGGGGATGTTTCTCCTTTGCTAGGACGGGAGATTTATGCAGACTGCAGGGTGTAATGACGAAGGAAAATTATTGTGCAATACTCCAGAATCATGCAGCGCCATCAGGATTGCGTATAATAGGCCGTAACTTTACATTCATGCATGACAACGACCCAAAACACACCGCGTTAGTGTGTAAGAACTATCTAAAGGAGCAAGAAGAACAGCACACCTTGAAAGTAATGACATGGCCCCCACAAAGTCCAGATTTGAACCCTATAGAGTTGTTGTGGGATGAACTGGACATGAGGATCCGAAAAATATGCCCAACTTCACAAGAACATTTACGGAATATTCTGCAACATGAATGGATTAATATTCCACAATCCGTTTTAACAAAACTTATCAAAAGAATGCCTAGAATAGTTCGAGCGTACATACGTGCGTAGCGTTGTACATACAATAAAATTGCATTTTGTTTTTAGTTTCCTTTGTTTCTGTAACCTTTTCATGTTTTTTACCAACCGATCGAACTTCTCTGAACGGCAGTGTATATCGTGATGCAATCTAAGGTTTGTATTAAATAGGTATCCAAGAAGCAGTGACATTTATGATATATCGTTCGGCAAAACATGATTATCCAATCACTCATTTTAAGATCTAACTCCCAGAGGTGTCAATGTAATGTTTCTCCGATATTGTTTTATTCTTACATTATGTACTTGTTACAAGATTAAAGCTGAATTGATAGAAACTCCCACTCTAGGTCACTAAAAAAAATTCCACATATACACATAGTCCAAGTCCAGAATAATATTTTATTTGCCTATATTAATGTGTATGATTGATAATATAAATTAACGACAGTAAGTAGTACAGACAGTAAGAATTTAACAAACTTTCGGTTCTATATTAACAAATTGTGGAATATCGTAAAATCATGCCTATACAAAGTGTCTACCTAATATACAGGCTCAAAATAATTCCTTTCCTGAAGAATTTAGACAATATGTTTCCAAATAGAGAATAATCGAATATAAATGCAGCACAACATAAAACTATGCTCAAGTACGAAGAAAGTATAGCGTACGTTGCAAGTTTGGTTTTTAAGTAACCACTCTCTTCAATTCATGTCAGCCCATATCCACCTATTTTACATAGAGTGACATCATTTGAGATGTTGAGGAAATGTCGCTGTTTCTCAAACACTGATTAAAAGGAGATGCAGTTTTATTCGAGTATTTTTTTTGAGTTTTCAGCAGTACTCCGGAATCGTTCTATTTTAATTATTAAAAAATGAAACCTACATATTGTTACGTACGGTAGTTTGTAAATAGTGTTAGATTTAATTTATCTAGTTTGCTGTTTTTAAAAGTTTAACAATGATTTTTTTGTAATGTTAACACACGTTAAGTGTGGAATAAATCCATTTTTTATATTGAGTATATCGCCTGAGTTGTTTGTCTTTGAGCCCCGACAACGTTTTTAAAGACAGAAAAACGTTACAATATCTTTCAAAAATCTGATCGATAAACTATCGTATTTTTTATGAACATTTCCGTATACCTAAAATTCGCGCTTTGATATTATTTATCAATCAATTTCATGGACTCACCGCGAGAGACCTGACATAAATTAAAGTCAAATTCTAGTACGATTTGGAATTAAATTAGCCTGATTTATTTCAAGTAGACTAGACCCGGCATAAATTCAAACGAGTCTACATTAGAAATAACTCGAGTTTTCTAGTTGAATTACACTGAACGACTTGTTAAAATTACCAGGAAAGTATTTAGTCTGTGTTTGTATTGACGTCAATCAAGGAAAAAACCTTTTAGTTAAGTTTGAAACCAGACAAAGTACATTAAAGCTAGTAATTTCTATCCGTAAAAAGCTTCCTACGGTTTTAATAGTCCCTGTACTTTATAAAACAAAAAAAAAGAAACCTTCCACGTACGAAAGATATAAATCATGATCAATAATCATCCCAAAAAATATTCTACCCACGTCCAACATCATAATCAGTGTCATTAACTATCCATTACATTACTTACAAACTCACATGTGGACGGTAGTAAACTATAAATCAATGCCAACCATATAATAGGTATATTGAAACTTTATATTGATGCATCAGCCGATCTGTTACAAAATTTTGACGTAACGGATCACAAAAATATCACGCGAACGGAAAGCTTCGCCCATTTTCGTTAAACGAATAAAGCTGTCCCAACCAAAACACCGTTTTCAAATTTCACCGCATATTATATCACCTGGGATTTTCGTGCTTGGTTGGTGGCGTTTATTTTATAAAAAGAAACTGCACCCGCAGCGTTCACCATGGCGATATTGTTTCTAAATGCGTTGAAAAAATAGAAGCTAGCTACTTATACCATCAATTTTTTGCAATAAACAAGATTTTTTATTAGATTTATTGGAATGTCGTAAAAAAAAATCAATGGCGTTTGTTGGAAAGTAGCAGAAAACAATCCAACAGTAATCCAGGTTGTTTAAAGAAAAAGGATTCAAAATTTAAAGATAAACATTTTTTTTAGAATGATACAAATGAAACGACTTCCTATATTGTACTAATTGTATTGTCATGCTACAACGAAACGTCTACGAGCTTATAAGTTCAGCACCACCCCCACATCTCTTCTTGGCATTTCGCATTGTGCATCTATCGAGAATAAGGGTCCGTCTAGAAATCCCAATTCCTAAAAGAAAATTCCTTTTTTTAGCCAAATATCCTTGAACCATAAGTAATGGGGAGGTATTCTAAGTCCAGCCAACGACGATTGTGGGAAAAACAGACATTATTTTTCTAAGAAAAATTTCTAATTTCGTCAATTAGAAATCTTTCGGTCAGACCTCGGTGGCACGTAACATTGTAGTGTGTGATCAAGAAAGTTATCAGAGAGCATAGAATCTCGACTTCAGTTGCGTCCCTGCATCATGCTACAACAAAAATAATTAGTTTCGGCATCTATTTCGATAAAAATATATTTTAAATGGGAAAAATTATAGATGAAAATGGAATTAAAACAATCACCAACGTTGTTAAACAATGGTTTTAAGCGACGCTAATTTTATTTGTGACTTTATCCGCACATCTTGTGTCTCGATATCGTCAGTTTAAAAGCGTTTATTATTAGCAATTAAAAATTTACTATAAAATAATCTGAAGTAGCTGAGTTCGATAGAAGCGCTTTAAAAAAGCGGAAAATTCGAAAATTCAGGTTAGTTTTTTTTACATCTCTACATCTCAAAAGATTCGCCTATCTATTTACACTCCCGAATTCACGACCCTAATTCCTATAAATAAGTCTTTTAAAAAAAATTTTTAATCTTAGAAAAGCATTACACTATCGAGCTAGATACTAAACAGCAGCTTGAGGGAAATAATGTGAGGAATACAGATGCATGTATTGTCTGCAGACTTCTTTGAACAATCGAAAGACTGCTTCTCACAATTTTCTTTTTAATAGCTACAATTTACTCCACACCAAATAATAAACGAAATTACTGCTACTACAATTAAATTCTAGACGGACTCGCCAGCTTTACTCCCAAGTAATTATTACGTTATTAATTTAATATCGCGTTCGTGTTTGTTTTGAACGACTCTCGCATTATCCGCAACGCGCCATAACTCAACGGTCTCATTAGAAACGTCCATTTGAATAGGTCGGTGAGACCAAGCAGCGCCCGCAATTCAACAATTTAATACATTGCCGGCGATGATTATTCGGCAATTTAAACTTGATGAAATTATCGGGCTAAGAGGAAGGACGCTAACGATCTACAACTATCACGGATTAAGTAGAGAATTTGAGAAGAATGTTGTGTATAATTTTTACTATTGATTGAAAATATAGGACCAAAATAATACAAATAAATGGATTAAATTGTGTAGATTTATTAACAAATTTAAGCAGACAAAGAATGTAATTTAAAAAATATATTTTTGCTCTTTCGTAATACGTACAAAAGTGATGCTAAAATTTGCGCTGATGAGGAAACAAATTTGAAATGTTCAAACTCAAAAGCCACGCATAATCTTGAACAAAATGCAAGTTCAATGGGAAACTACGGTTACAATTGTTTCATACTGTTTTTTTATAAAATTTTTTTATTGTAAATAAAAAACAATTCAAAAATGAAGAGTGGAAAGGTTTCCGTTTGCTTTTTGTTATCGAGTTACCCTTAAAAATAAAAATTTTAAACATTATCTATTACTAAAAACGAATAATATTTGCAAGCACATTATTTTCCACATCTATTTGTCTAATTCAATATAGCTGCTAATGAAACTTCATCGTGTAATGAACGTGGTAAATTTCCATTTAAAATTGATGAATTTAGCGGGCGAGATAGAATTTATGGACCAATTACATTATTATATAATAATCTGGCTCAACTGTTTATTGCCCATCATCTTTGATAAATTCTTAGGCGTATTAAGCGAGGGTTTTCATCCCTCTATTTACGGCTGTATAGTACTTCCGCCTCAACTAATTCAAGAATTTGCTCTTCTTGATCGACGCTTAATGTAAATTAACGTCCTCCCTGATTTTATCGAAAATTAAATTACTTGTTTCCAGTAATCCTTAAACATCTTGAATATCTTTTAGAGAAAGGTAGAATCACGTAACTTGTGTGGTGCAGAGTATACCGATACTTTAGTTCGTAGAATACCACAGTACGAGGTGACTTTTTGATACACTGTAGGTTTTATTTCAAAAGGACCATTTTCGCCTATTTCCATCACATATTCTCGGACAAACATCGGCATACAGGTTTCGAATTTAAATCATCTAATTACCTCTTATTATTTTGTTTCCCTATCTTGACACAATTCTTTGGGCGCCGTTGTATTAGAAGCGTTTGGTATTTTGCAAATTCTCCCTGCAAATAACGTTAAGAAAGCTCCTGGATGTCGTGAGATGGGAGTTCGTAAAGATCGGGTCAGATCGATGATTCGCTTCGAGTAGAATACAACGAGGTAGAAGTAGAAATAGAAGAATCAAACTACGAATTGAATTTGCATTTCGGAATATCGGGAGATAGGATCGGATGATTTCATTTTCGTTTCTGACGCGATTTTTACGATATACGTACTAATTTGTTTTACGTCTCTTTACGATTTTTCAAACTAAACGAATAAAAATATGGTGAAAGTGTAGCTCGGTTGAATATTTCGCGAGATTGGGCCTTTTAATTGGTTTGTTTTCGAAATATAAGGAGGGAATAGAAGGCTCTATTGACGTATTTCTTTGTCCCCATTAAGAAAGATTATAGAAATAATTAAAGCAATCATTTCCAGAATCTTTTGGTTACGTACTCAAGGTACTGAGCATTCAAAAGAGCCAAAAACAGCCAGAAGTGAAGAAGCCGTCGAAAAGGTCCAGAAAAACATTATGAATAACCGCAAATGCTGTAAAAGATTCCAGATCTGGCAAAAAACAAAATCCTCTTTGACAAAGAGACGCTACCAGCCACAGGGTCGTCATTATGATCGATTCATCAAATGAAATATGAAGTCTTGCTTCATGCCCACGGTGAGTCCCAAAGCTGAGAAAATTGATTGCTGGGCAAAAACATAAATCCCATCTCAATGTCATCGCAGAGATGAATAACCTATTTTGCAGACTTAGAGGAAAGCTCCTACAAAGGAGCACTGCAGCGCTTGTGTAGTTCTTGAGAAGGAGATTATGTAGACAAATGAAGCAAGTTTATATCATAACTCTTTTATTTTCTCCATTACACTGGAATCTTTTCATACCACCCCCGTAGTGCAAGTGAAAATATACAGGTTGGGGCAAATGAAAGCGTTATTCTTTTACCCCTAGTATCGCCATTCTTTTCAAGTTAATACAAGGAAAACAAGAGGAGAACAATACGCACAGCAGGATTCATTCAATGCAGCAACCGGCAGCAACCGAAATTCTCAGTTGGATTTATTATTTAATAATATAATTAGCTTTACGAATTGCTTCCCATCAATTTAACATAAAAGACAAGCGGGAGGGAGCAACAAGACTCCAAGAAAAAAATGCTGCACGTTCTAGTCACGTTCCGTAACCGATATCTTTAAATCACTAAAATCTAACTGGGACTCCAAACTTGGCAACATGGCAACGATGTCATGTATCCCAGAAATTATCAGAAAAAGACTTGTGCAATATTGATTGAGGAAGTGCGATATGAATTAGATCTTACAAAATCGTTTTCGTAAAAATGCTTTTCAACGCTAGTAAGACCACCATCGACATATACATTCACTTTGGAAGCCAATGACTGTGAGATCAGAATTAGCTTTGAATCTCTTCCTTTGACTAAAACTAAACAAAAAGGCAGTGATATGAATCAAAGAAAAGAACGGTAAGTCAGAAAACTGAAGTTATACAGCAATGAATGTTTATGCCGTAAAATGAATTACCCGAATTAAAGGGGCAAGTTGGAACGGAAGTAATGAATATGACTGAAGCAAATTAAATTTCGAAGGAGTACGTAACGTAATAGGTATTTTCATATAAAAGTACCGCGTGGGATTAAATTCGCAGAGTTAGCGAAATTGCATGCCTTGCTAGTGTGCATATGTACTCCCACGCAAAGTGGCCGAGCACCCTACATAAATATTTCTGAGAATAATAAGCGTGGGCGCCTCGACGCTGTTAGTTAAAATATATAGGAAAGAGGACTCGGTACATAAATATTGATATCGTTTGATATCGTGTCATTCTTTAAAAATCGCTTTGTACATATTTGCGTTTTCAGGAGAATAACCTTGTAGTATCTATATAATCACTACCCTTACTTTTCCTTCAAATGTCTACATTTACTTCCGTTTTTCTGATTTCAGATAAGGCGCCGTCAGAAGCAGTCTTCCGTGGAGCGGAGTTCTTATCCTACGATCAGACCGGCGGTGGCCCGATAGTCAGCGCCCAAGACTCCGTGACGCTGTATTTTAAGACTAGACAGTCTAATGGTTTGCTGTTCTATACAGGTAAGGCGGAATCGCAAGCAGGATCAGATTAGAAAACTTCTTCCCGCGAGATGAATAAATATATATTTTCCAGGGGATAAAATATGCAAGTAGTCGTAGAGGAAATTGTAATAATTGTAAAATAGTATGCCAAATGCAAAGCTGACAGCAAACGGCCAACGTTTCCTATTATTAAACGTCAAAACAACCAAAAGTAATAGAATATATCCGTGAAAGAAATTAAAATTTCTTTTTTAGACGATGTTATAGATAAAAATCTATTTTAAAAAAACATTTTAAATTTCATATCACTTTTGATTACATTGCAAACGGATATTATCTCTCTTATAACAAATAAGATACCTTGTGTATTGGCATACACCAAAGTATCGGGACACTCCGCATCAACAGGTTATTCGATTAATTCGGAATAACTAAAACCTCCTAAGTCATATTTTGGCCAAATTGAATTTGACACGAAACTCGCTAAACTTGACATATTAATTTCTTTGGTGCTAAAATCCCGTAAGTAAGCATGTTGCATATGTGAGAAATAAAATTCCGAGCTACAGCATGTAGTGCTAAAAATCACCGACTTAGGGAGGTTTTAAGAAAACTTTACTGGATTTACAATTTAATATGCCCAGTTTCGAAGCCAATGAACCAGCCAGCGTGTTCTCCTGATCTGAACTCGATCGAAAACGTATGGGACATGCTAGGCAGAAGACTTGAGTCAAGAATTCCCGCTCTTCAAATCACAGAAGAAGTAAGAGTTACATTGATTGAGGAACTGGGCAGATCGCGATAAAAATTGATCGATGCCCTCTTCAGAAGTATGAGAAAAGGTACGACAGCAGTTGTAAGATCTCAAGGAGAGAACATATGCATGAAGTGAATTGATTAACCAAGTTCAAAATGTACAACACAGTTGCTCTGTTTAAACTCAGTATTTTGTCGGGGTTCTTACATCTTTATAAAACAATAGATTTTACGTCTGTTCCTTTATATTTGCCAGTGTGTGTATCTTAAATTCGTTCCAAATTTGGGCATCTAAAGCTAGGTACGCTTTTGAGCATTTCTAGAATTTTCAAACTTGGCACATTCTAGATCCATGTCGTGTCATTTAGCTTGTTTTTAAGAGAACATCCTGTTTAAAATAAGAAACTTGACATCCGCTTCAGAATTGATAAAGTGCGCCATGAAATTGAAACTATTAAAAAAAATAAATCATTTTCTATAATATCGTCGACCGAAATTGGAAAAAGATATTTTAATTACTTTCGGAGCTACGTCCAAAAGGCATGATCCCATATACCCCGAAGCAGAAAAATACGTGCCTTAATCATAAGTAGAATCAATTTGTCCGTAGAACATCTTGCCGATAACGTTAAGCTCATAAACTACCACTGAAACAGTTTGAGCTAAGCACACAGTTAACCAACCGAATATAGCTGACAGCAGGATCCGAGGTATCGAGCAGACTGTTATTACGTTCTACATTCTTTTATACCGAGTTAATCCAATCTTTAGCTACTGGAAGATTTATAAACTTGAACTTGTGTACGATCGAGTAAGCTACCTATCGTCCGTCGATGTTCTTATTCGACCGTACCTATACACATTCCGCGAAGTATAGCGGTGAAGCAGACACAATTTATTGAAGTACAAATGGTTGAATGAAGGTAATGCCGGAAAGCAATAGGTTTTCGTCGAGTTTCTTTTGTAGATCAAAGAAAAAAAAAGAGCCAAAAGGTCTGCCGTAAAGGATTTTCGTCTTTAATTAAATTAAGGGAATTTCTGAAGATTTATTCAAAGTTGCACGGGTGCGTAGTTGTATTGAAAAGAAAATGTTTCTGTGCGTATGGTACCATATAAACTTCTATCCTCTAATTATTATTTTACAATATTAGTTTGGCTGAAGCAAATAAAAAAAAAAACAAAAGAACAACTATAATTTTCTTACATAGGAGAAGCATAGCGGAAAGACACGCACTTTTGCAAAGAGTTAAGTAACTTCAAGAGGGAAATTTGAAAAATGCAATGATCTTAACACACCAAGTTGGTAAAAAAGTCAAATAGTTGCCATAGTGTAGCGACTATGTAGAGAACAAGTATAAGCGACTTCATATAACGAAATGAAGCAGGGGATAGTTTACAAGACTGTCCAGGTGCATTTTTGCGAGTGCAGTAATGGGACAATTGAGAGCCACCAGTCTTCGTAGTCGCGTTGCTGTAGAAAAGCCGGTGCTGCGGTGCGGTAACAAACATTAGACGGCGGAAGATTAGAAATGGGTGCTTGAATCAACGAATATTTGGATAATCGAAGCCTTTCTTTACTAGAAGAACTAAGAGCAAAAAAAATTTAAGTGAATACCATAAAACAAGGAAAGAGTTCTACACTTATTTGGCGAAGCTTCTGTTATGAATCTGCAGAAGATTTGGAATGAATCCAAGGAATTAGGGGAAAAGACAATTATAAGACTAGTATAAAACAACGCAAAATGGTCTGGGCTTCGTTTGATTGGCGATAACTTCGTTTTCATGTATGATAACGACCCCAAGCATATAGTAATAATGTGTAAACATTATCTAAACATAAACGTGTTCCGGGTTTGAACCGTGTCATGTCGTTGGTTAAAATAAAACTCGACGTTTCGCCCACAATCGTATGGGGCTTCTTCAGGAGGGTGATGGCAACAGTTAGCACAGTAACTCAACGTGTCAACCAACTGCACTTGGTTTTCGCCTCTGGCATGGTTCACGTGCTGAATTACCGTGATCAACTGCTTCTCGCTCAGTTAGTTTCGCCTCTGGCGTGGTTCATACGATGAGTTACCGTGCTAACTGTTGCCATCACCCTCCTGAAGAAGCCCCATACGATTGTGGGCGAAACGTCGAGTTTTATTTTAACCAACGGCATGACACGGTTCAAACACGTTTAGTTTCAACTGACTCTGGCCGTGGAAGTCTACGTTTTTCATTATTTAAACAGCTAATACGGAAATAATAAGCCCCAATTCTATTCAAGTTTGATGGCATGAATTCGAAAGAACATATATTTTATTGTTATGAATTTTTATTAAGTGGCCAAACTTCTTTGGATGACAGTGTATATCCCGATGAAATGCAATCGTTGATCATACGAAAACATAAGCCAACGCAACCAATCAACTCTTACTAATGCACGCGCCTAACCGAAGGTCAATATAGTTCAGTATCTTCCTTCCCACCTAATTATATCTTCACTTTTTTTGGTTTCTTGAGTGTTGTTGAATATATTTTGTTTTTCAGGCGCAGACAAATGTCCTAAACTTAAGAATTTTCATTTTTGTGGTGCTGATGTTTGAATTCCGCTAGTATTAGTTCCGTTGTAGTTCCGGAGCTTTTGCATAAATACCAATACAGAAGTACTGTTTTACAATAAGAAAAATCTAAACGGCAAACAATGAACGTAAATACGTCAGCTAATAAAATGACTTTGTGATTGTGTATGTAGAATAGCCAATCATGAACCAAATTTTCAGCACCTAATTTTAAAAATCTAAACATTGATGAACTGATATTGATTTTTCACATGGAAATAACTACTTTTTCCGTTGCTCCAATAAAAAGGACTCAAATTTGCTACGTTTGGCTCTTTCGATGTAACTGGGGATCGTAACCGATTTCAGTTACGGAAAAATCGTTTACCTTAACACTCTTAATAGTCGTTACTGCAGCACCATCTCCCGTATCGTATCTCAACCCCTCGTTCATACACGAACATACGTACATATATGTGCTTAATGTAATATGCAGTCGCCGTTATGCCACCGTTATTATTACTAATTGCCATTAGTAGCGTGATAGTAATAAGAAACAATGGCGCTGCTGGTGCTAAAGTCAAGAAGCAACCGCATGTGCGCTTTACGATCGAGGATACGCCGACATAATTTTCTTGTAATTACAGGGGACGGCATGGACTACTTAAATGTCGCCATTAAAGACGGCTGCCTCGGCTTAACAATGGGATTAGCGAACGGCAAGCAAGAAATGCAAATTAAACCCAACAAGGTCCGTTTCGACGACAACCAGTGGCACAAAGTTAGCGTTCACAGACGGATACAGGAGGTAGGTATTCGTAAGTACGTTACGTCGCGTTCGTTCTCCTTTCGAAATTAACATTAATTACGTCTCAACTAGAAAGGGCTTCCTCTTGCTTGCTGTCTACCAACAGTAAGTGGGAAAAAACCACTGCAACACTTGCGAACAAACAATACGCCTATGTTTTTATAGCGATTAAATAGTAATAGCGCATACACAACGTTTACTATAAGATTAGCTAAAATACTTTCTCAAAAAGTTATAAACCTTTCAAGTTTTACAGATGCTTTATTATTTATTATTTTTCCAATATTTAGCAAAATCAAAAAATTATTTGAGAATGCATTTTGCTTATCTTATAGTAAATCTAAGGGTATTTTGAACATACTGCAAACTCCTTTATCTTTACTCCACATATACAGTGGTCCCACCATCGGTGGGCAATTTAGAGAACATTTTATTTTCAAATAAAAAAATATAAAGCTATGCAGATGAGTTTCTCGTTCATTTTCGGTTATAAACTTGTAAAGTATCTCAAA
The DNA here is from genome assembly GCA_902654985.2 of Oryctes borbonicus. Taxonomy (NCBI): domain Eukaryota; kingdom Metazoa; phylum Arthropoda; class Insecta; order Coleoptera; family Scarabaeidae; genus Oryctes; species Oryctes borbonicus. The sequence continues at coordinate 5,323,743 of LR736861.1, read as the reverse complement.
TAAATCTTGAGCCTTTGAACTTCCAATGACACTTTTCCAAAACAGAAGGCCTTCAACAATCCAGGAAGCGTAAGTTGCGCGTCTCGTTACTGTCAGTAGCCTCATCAAGTTGCATTAAAATACAGACATATGTGATGGATTCTTCAACAAATAAAGTTGTTAGACAAAGGTACCTTTAAAATTAATTTTCCTGCCGATCCTCCCAGCATAATATTAACCACGTCAAAACCAACCAACATAACAAGCTCTTCTGCGATGAGGTAAAGTTCTTTGCACTTCACCACTCTATATGCGGCCTTAAAAATGCTAGCAGGGCGTTGCTTGGTATTGAGGCTTGTTTTTTGCTTTTGTAAACCTTGTAGCTTCCTATTAAAGAATTCGCGAAAAATTTCAACCATGTTACAGTAATTGGCCTCAAGATGTCGTTTTAGCTTACTTCGGAGTATATACTTGGGTGCTAGAACTTTTAAACAGAGCGACTCTCCTCATTGTTTACTTCAATTGAATAACGCCAAAATTCGAATTGTTATCATCGTATTTGTAATATTCCCGTTTCTTTGCTGCCCCATCACTTGTCGATAGAATATGCCTCCGAGCAGGTTTTATTTGAAAACGTTTTCACTAAATTGTTCTTCGGGAAAGGAATTATTTCCCCCCACTTATATGAACACGCTGTATACCTTCTCATAAATATATATTTTCCGACCAAATCTACTCAATAATTTACGGGCGCCGAAGTATTCATTTGAACAAACGAGATATCCTCTCCGAATAAAAAAAAAAACAAAGAAAGTACCGTCACCATATAAAATTTATTTCCCCAACGCGAACGAACAATACCCAAATAAACAAAACGAAGATAAAAAAGCGGCGAATTAATTGGCTTTTTCTCGAACCTATCTACCATCTTCCTCCTCCATTTTTCCCGTCTTTCTCGCCCGTAGCTTTCAGGAAACTCCCGAAGAACCCGAATTATTTAAAACGAGCCCAGTAACACGGCAAGTTTTGCTCGCAAGACTTTTTCTGTTTCTTGTTTTTCTCTCTTTCCGACTTGACTCAACTTTTTTTTTCTTTATCTTTTTACAGATATCGGCCATAACGAGCTTCTGCAGGGTAAGTTGAAGTTATATTTTAGAAAAAATACGATTACGCTATCTATTTCTTTTTATTTGTTTACATATAATTGAGTCTTCTTTTTCTTTGGTTTTTGGGCACAGAAATTGCAGAAACGAGTTGCGCTTCGCGAAATTAGCAGAGACTAAACAGACTCGTGCTTATTTGTCTCATGAAAATGCGTAAAAAAAAAATGCGAAAAGGGTATGGAAAGTGTACTTGTTTCTGCAGGCTTATTAAAAACAGAATATAGAGGCTAAAACAAATTCAAGATGTAATTCAAGAATATGTTTTGCAAGCTTACCGCGCGTGATTCTTCAATATAAATTCAAAACAAACGTGCAATCTTTGCATTTTGCAATGTATCTCTTGGCATATTTTTGTATTTTTGAAGAAGTTGTAATAAAATGAATGGAGCAATTCCTGATGCCAAAAATGTAAATGCTACCCTAGATAGGTAGATCTATTAATCGGACATACACTCCCCGACAAAAACTTAGACGCGGTAAGATGTTTTAAGGGTTTTAAGGGTTACAACATTTCTTTGCGAAACTAGCAAGATATCTAATTAAGTTTTTATTCATAAAAGTAAAATAAACTTAAAAATATCTCCTCCAGTAATATATGAACTAAATAATAAATTATACTTCAATGTTTAAACAATTTCTGCGACAAAAATTTAGACGCTCTGTTGCAAATGTAAAACAAAAATCTACAAATGAGTGATCAGTAATGAGTAGATCCACCATTGTTCTTAATCATTTCCAATAGTCTGTTATTAATAGATTTATATAAATTTAACACGTAATTTTGAGGGATATTCTGCCATTCAATCACTATTGAAGTTTTCAGTTCCTGTACCGTGAAATATTGACGGCCTCCGCCATAAACGCGACGTGCCAATTCATCCCACATGTTTTCAATAATGTTTAAGTCTGGTGACCGCGCCGGCCACTGTAAAGTTTTAATCTTTTTGTCTTTAAACCATTCAGTAATGGTTTCTGCTTTATGAATTGGCGCGTTATCTTGTTGAAAAACAAAATTGCGCCCGGTCCATTGGTTTCCAAAACGTAGAAGATTGTCACGCAATAAGTCTTTATACGTCCCAGATGTCATTTTGTTTGTGCAAAACACTATCCCACTTCTATCGCGAAATCCAATCGCTGCCCATATCATCACAGATCCACCCCCTAATTGTCTGGTCATTTTCACTTTTGGTTCCTTTCTCAGATCATGATAATAATGCGAGTATCCATCCGGTCCGTCCAAATTAAAACGTTTCTCATCGGAAAATATAACTTTTTCCCATTGTTTCTTCCAGGATACGTGTTCTTCAGCAAATCTCAACCTCACTTCTTTGTGTTTCGCCGAAAGTGGCGGTTTTCTCGACATTTTCTTCCGTGATATTACCGGTGACGCCTTTAAAATCCTTTGAACATTACGCACGTGCATTTGTACCCCCGCCTGTTCTGCAATAACTCTCGCCGACGCAAAAGAATTGGATGCACACCGCAATATCATGCGTTTATCCCGCTCACTTACAGCTTTCGGTCGCTCCTGGCCTTTTGGTTTGCCATAATTTTCCGGATCTTTCAGGAAATTTCTAACGGAATGATCGCTTCTTCGTAACCGTCGAGCAATTTCCTTCTTACTAACATCATCCTGGTGCCAGGCTAGACCTTTACCCCTTTCTATCAAGGATAATTGCTTTTTTCTAGCCATATTGCAAACACTTTATAAAATATAATTTCTCGCGGTGAAATGTGTACAGTTTACCAGCACAACTGCTGCATATAAAGAGAAGTATTAAATTAAAACATTTTTGCTTATATTAATGTGATAAGTGCACAGAGTCTAAATTTTTGTCGCATTTAAAATTCCTATTTTGATCTGGGAAAATCTCAATTACCCCTCATAAAGCAATAAATACCCAGAAATATCTATAAATGGACTATTTACATAACACGTATTAATAACCCTCATTTACATTTTATATAATGTCTATAAACTTTGTTTCGTAAATAGAAACGATACCGCGTCTATGTTTTTGTCGGGTAGTGTACTTGAGAGAACTCTCCACAAATTTATGACAACCAGTAGACTAAGTCGGCAGTTTTCAAAATGTGTTCCACGGTTTCGTGAAGAAAATCAAACTTAAAATGGAACTCTAAACAAATTTATGTTTGATGTCCAAACGACTACGTCTTATATTTTGTAGCCATTGCTTTTTGGCACGATTGATAACGTTTCTACAACGTTTCAGAAATAAGATATCAGTTTTCAGAATTACCTTAAGTTAATACAACCATCAATGGCTGCACAACGAAATCAGGTATCAATACGCAAGTATCTGCACAAGTCCATTGGATTTAATTACAACTTTGTATCGGTACAAAAACTAGACTATACGAGTCTCCTGTGCCTTCGAAGAACGGAAACATGTGTGACTTGTCACAACTAACTCCTATAGTGATTATAGTTAATTCGCGTAAAACCATTTCAATCCCGAGCGTACAGTTACCATTACATTGCGATAATTGCGCGTAATTATGACGATAAAATTTCATGGGACGAATTAACAAGCTACGAACAAACTTTTAGACTCTACATTTCGCATAAAGGGGCTCGGACGTGCGAGTGGGCTTCAAATTGAATAATCCTTCGGACACGGTGGGTAAAGTTGAGGAACTAAAACAACGCTAGCGCTACAAACTGAATAATGCGTAGTAGATAGGCAACCGGGTAGAGTAACTAGAGGACGGGGTCAGATTGCAATAAGGACGATTACATTTTATTATGTTGCCGAGAGAATAGTGTCAGTCAAACAGTTGCGGTTTGCCGTAACGTAGGAGAGGATTTAAAGGGATTTATGAATAAAATAATAGAAGCTTAAAGCTAAGTGGCGAAGGCATTATGCAAAATGCTATATTTACTAAATTCAGTTGATATGGAAACGTTTTCAGTCAGCTCTTGATTAATTGGCCAAATGTCACATGGAAAATGTGTAAAATTGGTAACAAGAAGGTCCCCAGATAAATAAGATAAATGATTCATCTGTAAACAAGGGTTATTAGTAACAATGTACTGAGTAATACCTAAATTAGTATTAAATAAACATAAACAACATAACATATACAACTTCATTCATTGCCAATTTTCACTGACTGACTCACTCCTAATGTCCAATGTCCTTACATGCCCCTTTTTTAAAATAAAATAAAAGAAAAACAATTTTCGAGTATTTTTGAAATAGTTCCTCCACGACCCGAACACGTTGTTCTCAACAAGTCCTTCCTCAACTTTACTACTTTTCTTTTCGACATCTAATCTTCGGGTTCTGGGTTCACAGGCACAGCACGAATTTCTTCTAAGTTGTTTTCCATCTGGTTCTATCATATATGGGCGGTTCCCTTCTACTCTTCCTCTTCCTTCGTTCCATTGTCTATCACCTGTATATTTTCTCGATGTATTTCTCGCAATCCAATTGTAAGTTTGAATTGTCCGTCGTTGTTCTCTTTAACAATAATTTCGCTTCCTGAACATACCTTTCAACGAACCTATTTTAACGCGCATGCAGTGGACTGAAAGTTGCCACGTTTTTCCTCAAATAAATAAAAATAAACGAAACCGAACCTGTCAATATTGGTACTTACCTGCAGGCGGTAAAGATTAAAATGTCCCGCTTGCTCGGTGAACATGGAAGTTGGGTATGGAGTTTTAAAATAAAGATCTTCAGGGCGTCACGTCGTTTCAAAACTCGAAGTTGAAGGGGAGAAGTATCAAGTAAAACGGTGTTGTATCAATATGAGCATGTGTTTGAAAATTTGAATTGGTTCCGGAAAATAAGTAAAAGGTTAATATGAGTTCTTTCTAAACCAAAATTTAACAGTTCGATGAAGCAATTATTAAATTTATCTTATCGAGGACACACGTTAGCTAATATATAGTTAGGTAATAAATAATTATTAGAGCTGGTACTCTGGGCGTCTCGACAATTGTAGCAACCACATATGTACATACGTTATCACGCTGCTGAATGGGTTAAATTAATATTGACGGCGACCGCCGATCGACGATACATGCAGCAATATTACCAGGTCTGGTGAAATTTCACCAGTTTTGATGATTTTAAGTCCAACTTAGTGATTTGATGAAAACTTTTTCAAAATACCAAAAATCTGGCGATTTTTTAAATTCTGCACTTTTTTGTAATAAAAGTCATTTATTGTAGGCATTAACTTAACATCAAAAGATAAGTAAAATAAGTAAATGTCTGCTACCATCTAGTGATCAATGACTGTAACCTTCGTTGAAGTTTAGAAACAATCTTGGAGATTCGCATTAAATTATTCCGGGTTTTCCCCAAATATATCTAGTCAGAACCTATAAATAACCTAATTAACATATAACATTACCGCTATCATAAAATAATTAAGTAAAAATAACAAAATTCGCAAAACTAAAACGGAACGTCAGTATTTGATGGTGGAATGACCACTTAGCGGCAAATAACTATCAACTATTATTAAATATTGATATCCATTAAAATCAAATTGAACATTGTATCTTGACAGAAGGAAGAAGGAATTACCTGCTTTTAATGCAGATCTTAAATCTATTAAGTGACAATGGAACGAAAGAAAAATAGCAGAACCAATAGAAAACCGCTCATATAGGATGACACTGACGGAAAACATCTTACAAAAAATTAATGGTTCTTGCCTATTCTATACTCGTGACTCCCTGAAGGTAATCTACAGCTGGTAGAGTTAAATATTGAAAAGAAATTTTGAGAAAGGACTAACAACTCGTTCATGTCGTACAGTAACTGTTCCAAAAAGACTCCGCTCAAAATAGTTTTTGCAGCAGTTTATACTTCAACTCTTTCAGCTAGCAAATCTTTCAAATTGTAATGTTTTAATTGTGATTCCTCATCCAATTTAGTCAACCCTATTAATTCTGCACTTCTTTATTTTGCCATTGAGACCACCAGATGCTCTTCAAAGATCTTCTTCTTCATCCAATTCACTCACTCAATGTATCTGCTGTATAAAGCACTTTTCCTTTAACGTGCTTAACTCTTAGGTTATAATTAATTTCGTATTTTATTTTTTTTTTATTTCGTAATTTCGGTTTAATTTCGCACGATATCCTTTACAAACGTGTAAGTACCCCATGTAGTGTCTTTTTTTAAAATTGATTCTATAGGCTTATGTTCAGTTTCTGTAGTCAAGCTATATATGGCACTCATAACACTTTTTACAACTAAATAGCATACCAAAACTTCTTTGCCAGTTGCCTATTTTAACCTAACAGTTGCCTGTGTGCAGTTCTCTACGATTTTGCAGAATATGCAACTGGTTGATTTAGAATAATTTTATTCGCAGTTTTTCAAAAAACTCCCAACACGTAATGCATGGATAATGAGAACGTATCTTCTCAATATGTACGGGTTGAAACGAACCAGGACGAAAAGCAGAAATGAATGGCGTCCTTTAGACTTTACCATTTCATAAAGGACTTTCGAATTCCTCTCTAGCTACTATTTCGTTTACGCTCTGAATAAACGCATTACCTTCTTTCAACCTCATGCTAAGCAATGCAAATATGTATTTCGCCAGACTCAAATTAAGAAATTAATATCTACAAGGAACTAAACTAGGTCTTCACAACATTTCTATACATCAGATGCGCAGAATTAGTACCTTAATCAGATGAGAGACTCCCACAATAAAATAATACCCTCCGAAATTTGAGACTACGCCAACCTACACCCTTTCATTCACGAAGTTAATTTGTGCTTACATGTAGATACGTATATTTAACTTCGTATTTGAAAGAGATATTATTGTAGAAATACTTGATGTATCTGATCCGAGTTGGGTTGGAAACTTTTACAGAAACAACGCCTCGAACAACAACAATAACAACTGAAATACGGTCCCGTATCGTAAATCTTCTTATAAGCTTATGATGTCGTTCAGTTTTCGTCCGTGGAACCGTTAAGTTCCATCAAAAAGCTCTTTTGTGCGCTACGTACATATCTCCGTCTCTGATGGCGTAAAACATTTAAATAGATGCTCGGCAGATTGTAACTTAATTACACTCTGGAATAATACGCAGTTAATTGAGGAAACTTTACATGTTCACCTGACTTTGCATATGTTGTTAATTATAAGGGAAAGTACACTTTAATACTACAGGATGTCTCACGAGTAACGCCTCGGGGCATCATAGGCAACCCCTCTTGTTTTTTCGAAAAACAACCTTGTACATCTAGACCACTCGAATCTATTCTAAAGTATGTCGGTTGTTTAAAAAAAAACCGTGATGTATCAGTTTTTTTAATTGAACATCTTCTATATTGATTAATTTTTTAATTCTATTTGAGGAAACGAATCTATTTTTTTGAAAAATTTCTTGGGATATTTATTTAAATTGAACACTAGGTATATTTTTATATAAATGAATAATACATATAATTATCTTTCACACTGCGTTTCAGATTAATTAACGTTTCTCTATATTTATAGTTAATCTTGGCCATGAAATGAAAAAAGATAAAGCAAAAAATAGCACAGATGACGAAGAAGCTTTAAGATATAAGTATAATAAATTACAACAATGGGTCACGAGAAATCCGCATATATTCCCTAAAGATCTCTAAGACGCATTTCCATAATTGCAATTAGAAACGGAGAATAAATTAGCGAAGAATATTAAAGATATAATTGATTCAGCGTCTAAAATTAACAAAGAGATCTCGAGTATTATAAAAACTGACGCAGGATACCCGGATTTGGTAAGAGAAGAAACATAATAATAGTTCTTCCGAACATAAACAAGTTGAAAAGTCCCAAGATCCAAAGCAAAAAAAAATCAAATATTCAGAAACGAAAAAACCATATGGATTTCACCCTCGCCAGGAATGCAAATACATAGATGATATATGAGTGTATGAGAAAATGAAACCTAGCAAACCACCATACTCGACGAGACATCGTATGTCTACAGCCTTGATAGATCAGTAACCTCCTGATGGCAATGCTTCAAATGGAAAATTTAAAAATAATTTAATAAATATACTACTAAAATATACTCCGACAAGGCTAATAGGGTGTTTAGAGTTGAACAACCGATATCTAGAGAACAACAAGAAGAGATAAACACATTACAAAGGATACCAAACCTATCTATGGACATCCAGACATCATCAAAGTGAACAAGAAAGTATGCAAGCAGATGAACCATCCGGAACAGTGAATCAGGACCAAAAATCTCAAAAAATACCAACTCAGCAAATCCCTGATATATACGAGGTCATGATTCCACTAAAACGGGTTATACAAAAGATCAATCTCACGAAGATTCAACAAAGACAAAAAATTAGTCTAATGAAAGGATAGCATGCAATAAGAAAAAGCAGAAAAAAAGTTTCGCACCTTCATCCTATGTCTTACGGTAGATATCGATCTTCGGAACATGAAGGATCAAATCAATCATCGGGGAAAATAAAACTGCTTCATATGACAAAGGACTCATCTTCTTTCGTCCCCCAGCCATAAATAATGGCTTCATAATCGCACACATATGCTTTTTCTACTACTGGCTACATAAGTCAATTATTACTGCCCTGATTGCAGAAACGTAAGTGCGATTTACGGATTATTTACCTGGGTTGCCCTTAACAACAAGATGTAATGGAATTTTCCGTCACTAGGGACGTAAAATAATTTTTTTTTGTGGGACGTAGCCAGCGCCGAAAACGGCTAACTGGAGCAAGCGGCCCATTGAAGTAGCTGAGAAAGAAAAAATAAAAGAAAAATTTCCCAAAGATTCTAAACAACTTAAACGACTTGTTTTAACTATTAGCATAATTAATTATAAACACAATAATAATTACCATCACTAGGAACTCACATAAAATAGTGGAAAATAATAAAACAATGATTACACTAAAAAGTGCAAATTTAAGTGTAAGTGACTACACTAAAACATAAAAAAAAAATAAACAAAAGAGTTTCCAGAATACTAGGAAGCCAATAGAAAAAACACAATAATAATTACCATCACTAGGAACTAAAAACATAAACGATGGAACGCCACCCAGTGACAAAACCAAAGCTGGGTCTTAAACATTGAATTCACATAAAATAGTGGAAAATAACAAAACAATGGTTACACTAAGAAGTGCAAATTTAAGTTTAAGTGACTACACTAAAACATAAAAAAAAATAAACAAAAGAGTTTCCAGAATACTAGGAGGCCAATAGAAAAAA
>LR736861.1:5240168-5314341 GCA_902654985.2 Oryctes borbonicus | reverse complement strand
ATAAATAAACAAAAGAGTTTCCAGAATACTAGGAGGCCAATAGAAAAGCAAAGCTGTGTCTCAAACTTTCAATCCACCTAAAATAATGGAAAATGACAAAACAAAGAATATACTAAGAATTAAAAACATAATTGTAAGTCCCTACGCTCAACATTAAAATATAATAAACAAAAGAGTTTCCAGAATCCTCAAGGATCAATAAATGGTGCTACATAAACGTCAATAGCAAAGAACCATGACATAAATCAATGAAACAATTATAAGTTATTATAACTGATAACTACATCAAAATAAATAATAACTATTCAAAGTAAATAAAGAAAATCAAGAGGCAAATTAAAAAAATTACGCCGCTAGCAACTAAAGTCAGCGGCTAACACACTGATTATGCAAAACATTGACAACTTTGGTAATGAAAGTATATAAGCAAATGTGAAATAGTAGTAAAAGTATTGTATATCATAGGAGCCGCAAGTGCGTTTGCATAAATAACAATAAATCAGTTATGAACCTATGAATAATGTATATAAATGCGTTAAATCTTTTACAAAAAACAGCTAAACTGATTTATATGATACGCATACGTAACATAACAAATAACATAAAACAGAATGAAAGGAACATATGAAATGTGATATAAAAAATGGAGGATTTAAAATTGTAAATTACAATTGTTCAAAATGTCCCGCATTCTCATTAAGACGCTGCAAATTTTTTTTCGGTACTCCCGTTCTTGTAACTCTTCGAATTTCATCGTGGTTTAAATTTTCTAAAACTCTAATCAGATATTCTCCATTCTCAACAGGAGATCTTTTATGACCTCATATGCAGGAAATAAGAATACTAAGGTGAAGGATCTAGATGGCCAAAACCATCTCCATGGGTGGGAATCCATCGATCTTCAAAGATATTATTTCCAGATACAGATCATGGGACAACTGTGCAATCCCATTTATTTGAAACCAACACTGAAAAAACACATTGCAGCACCTAATCATTCATGACCAATACAAATATATTGAAACTAAAAGTCCTGAAAATGTAATTCTCGCGTGACATGTGGATTTTTGTTCTTGTGCCCAATAATGAGAATTTTTGTATTTACAATTCCCTCGCAACTGAATTTCGATGAGCTTTAGCTACCATAAATTCGCTAAATTCAACTCTTGTAGCTTGATCACCGTGTATAAAATTCTTAAATGTAAAGATTACCTTCTTCTACTTTTTACACAATTTTCTTACAACTGATTCTAAAACGAATCTAAATGTCTAGATTTAGATTTACTCGCTGGTGGCAAATGTGGATATCTCTTGTTAAAGAACATGTTCTTCCTAATGTCTATTAACATTCACCATGAATATAAAGCAAACTTAAAATATTTAATAAATAAATATTTATTTTTTCTGATCTCTATTTGACTATTTGAGAACTAGGTACACACAAAGACATATTTCAGTAGATTTTACAGAACTAAACGATAATTGTTATTTTTCCATGACCAACTGTTATAAAACTATAATTGATGCAAATAATTGAATCCTAAACTACAGAAGACAGGAACAGGGACACCAATGGTAATTACATTTTTGCACAGGAAATAAAAAAATCGATTTCCTTGAATTGAATGTTCATAAATTGGATCTAAAAATTCCTCCGTATGTGATAAACTAAGAGCACATTGTAAAGATTCGAGAAAATTGTTACCACTTTTACCTATCTTACGCCATATTTCGCGGGGCTTGGCATGCCATGACGGAGTCTATTAACATTAGAATTTAATATACCTACACACCTGGAGCTGCAGTTAGAAGATTTTGCGAAAGCATTGCGTTCCAATTGTAATATTTCAGACTTACAAATTTCTATTTGCAATATTTCCTTCCGAAAGCTGACTGAAATAAACGCCAGTGGCGCTACGCCTGGACGTGTCAGGTTATATGAGATAATGTAAATTGCTTTTCCGGATTTTTGATGTAACACCGTGCGTTTATCGCAAAATATATGTACATACATTTCGCGAAATATTTCAGTAGAATCCGCAAGAACGATATTCACTGAATTGGTTGAATTACTAACAAGGTAAATCGTTATTTGTTTATTGATTTATTTAATTTCTAGTTATAAGATTGTTTTGTGATCAAAAAGTATTATTTGTATTTGGTAAACCTGAAAAATTGACGTTGAAATTGACTATTTTCAGTTATGTATTTACACTGTAAGAGCCGAATTTTGCAAATTTTCTATCTGAGTTTATATGAACAAATCAATCGCGACGGGATTGTAAATACAAATAGGTCTCAGTGTTGGTAATAGTATCATACAAGAATGAAATTTTCAGGATACTTTTGGTTTTAATGTAATCGCATGGGCCATGAACGATCAAGTTAAATATGAAATCTACAACGAAAACCTAGCAAGCACCAAATTGTTTAATATACTCAGGCAAATGGTTTCCATGTTTATAAACAATCTACCACTAAATATGCCTCAAATATGTTTCAAATGAATGGAGCTTCAGCATGCTTGTATCGAGAAATAACTTGAAAGATCGACTGCAATGAACCTTGACTTTGGCCATCTATTTCTCGAGAATTTGCGTTCAACAAAAACAACAAAAAAAAAAAAACGGCGATAACTGTGGACATCTAGTGTAAAGTGGATTCCATGGAAAACATAAAAATTACTAATTTTTTCAACATTGACTCTTATTATGCAACTTTCGTTAAAATATTTTTACATTAATGACCTTATTTTAATATGTTTAATCACCTCTTGAAAATAAAATCGCAAGACCGTAAACACCCTGTATATTCTGATGTTTTAAAATTGCCTTACTTTCTGTTTCCTAATTTGAATAAATGCCCTATAAGTGAGGCAAAAATTTCCTCCTTTTTTAATTTTTTTTAGGAACCGTCAAATTAATATATCTAGTTTAATCTCGCGATTGTAAAATACTCAACGGGACAACTCTACCCGTTGACTTTTTACATCTCTGCGACATTTTTCCATTAATCCGCCGCATTTTAAAGCACTCGCGGCGAATTTATCATGCTTTTGTCGTTGTGTCATGACGCTACTATACAACTTGTCTTCGTTTATCGAGGGCATGGCGACACAGATCGAAAACGTGGTGCTATAGATGTCGCGCGGAGTTAATTTAAAACTGGCAAATTAAACCCGATACAATTGTCGTTCGGAGACAATTAACTGTCAGACATACGAGGTATTGTATAGGAGATAGCTGAGCGTTATTTCGATGCAGTGCCAACGTATTGCGTTAGTTTGAAAAACATGTTTGGAGATAATATCGCTCACGTTTAGGTGTCCTTTATGTTTGTTGCGACAAACCTAAAGTATGATGATTTTAAATATAAATTCGGTGTAAATCGATATAAAAAATTAGAATGATTCTATCGATAATGTAGTATTAGTATCAATGCGACCTTGATAGATCTATTATAACAAAATGCCCTTATATGTATGTATTAGAATAAATGAAGGCTCTTGATAAACCTTAGTATTACTCTAGGATCTTCATCCTTCAGTTTAATAGATGTTAGAAATGGGTTACTGAAATGTTGTTGTCGAGTGCGACTAATTGCAACACATTTGCGTAGAATGTGTTCTTCCGGCATAGACGACGGATTTGATCTTCAGCTTTTCCTAGATTGAATAGATGATATTTTAGGGCTGTGTGACCCGTCAGAAATCCCGCCATAATCTAAGGTCCCCTTTGCTGAACGATAGCACTATTCTTGCTGTCTTAGGCGAATGCTTTCGCCTGTTTTTGTCCTGGAACATTTTCCCATTACGAGGTCTTTTCATTATCCTCTCCTGTTTTAATTACTTGTTTTATGTGGCTTTCTTGTAGGCCATAGAAGGGGTTAGGACCGATGAAGGGCATATTCGCTGCTTCTCTAGCCAGCTTTTCTACCTTCTCATTCTTGATGGCTTGGGACCCATCGCAAAGTAACGTGGGTTTTATGTTCCAATTTCCTTAAATCGTGAATTAGACCAGATTCATATGAATAGGCTTTGATAGCCTCTAGAACTGGATGACTGTCACTAAATATTGTTATGGTTGCGACTCATATCCCTATCTCGAGGTTCTTTATGACGCACAAGTTCAAAACAGAGATCTCTGCTTGAAATATGTTGGTGTGGGGACCTTGGAGGCATTTTATTTGTCCGCTAATGCCTAAACCTATTCCAACACCTTCTATTCTTGAGCCGTCCGTACCTTTTATAAAGCTCATCAAAATTATATAGGCAAAGGGATCACGTCCTTTGCAATATGCATCAGATAATTTATGTTGGGATCTTCTGGTTTCTGATATGCCCTTTAAGGTCCACATGCTGCAGCATCTTCATTCTACAAAGCGCGAGGGCACTCAATATAGGCTGTTTCTGGATGTGGATGTGAAGCGGCGTTAATCTCAGCAGGGCTGTGATGTTGAAAAAAGCGAGCCTCTGTTCGATATGTAATATTTAGATTTTTGTTTATGACACTCGAGTATGTTTACATCGTAATTTAAATTTGAAAAAACATAAAGTCATAGCTATGAATATGAAAACGAAATTTTTTCGTATCAACTAGTGTCTTTTATAGAAATAAACTTTTCTGTATATTTCTGCGCTTTTCAATAAATCATTTAACAAAATTATACCATACAATAGTACTTTCTTTAAATGAAAGATCAAAGGTAGCGCAAAATAATATTTGTCACAAGTATGGGGATTCGGGGGTAGAGGGTTCGGCAAAAGTGACGCATTTGTCTAATATCTCTGTATATATATAGTGGCGGCCACATAAATAGCACAGGCATCAAATTTCATTTGAATTAACCGCTCAAGCTGTTCCCGTTTAAATTTTTATTAAAAGCGTGAGAGTCCCCGAGGTTGCGTGTACTTCCCCTAGCTACGTATTCCAGAACAATAATTCGGCATTCGATGAAAAAAAAAAAATAGTTTCACTTTTCTAGCAGGCACATAAATAGCACAGTTGTCGGTTCTGTAGCGGAATCTTATTATAGTGTTACGGTTCGAGTTATTTTGTACCAAAAAAATAGTGTACTTACCACTTTTAAAATTAACGTGTTATTAATAACAAAAATTTAGGTGTTAGCATAATGGGACGAGAAAAACATTGCACACCAGAGAAAAGAGAGTTAATTTGCACCATGAAAGAGAAAGGCATATCAATTTCAGAAATATCACGAACATTAAATTAATTGTTCACGTAAATTAATACAAAATGCGATAAAGCATATTCAGACGGAAAAAACTTTAGAAAGCAAGAAACGGAAGATTAGGCCTCGTAAAACAACCTTACGAGAAGACAACCTTATTCGTCGATTAAGTCAAGGAGATCCTTTTCGCACAGCTACACAAACAAAAACCGAATTTAATAAACAATTTGATATTGATATATCGAGAAGAACAATACGACGTCGGCTGAAGGAATTTAACTTACATTGCAGTACGAAAGCCACTCGTGTCAAATAAAAACCGTAAAAGATTACTGTTTGCGAAAATACACAAAGAAAAGCCGCTTTCTTTCTGTAAATCTGTACTTTGGACAGATGAGAGCAAATACAACCGACTTGGGTCTGACGGAAAAATGTATGTGGGACGACCCATCAATCAGAGATTCAACCCTAGATACACTATAAGAACATTGAAACACGGGGGAGGAAGCGTAATGGTATGGGCTTCTATGTCATGGCGTGGTATAGGACCAATATTCAGAATTGCAGGAAAAATGGATCAGTATGTTTATCGCAACATTTTAGAAAACGTGATGGAACCATATGCTGATGAATTTCTTCCAGTAACCTGGGGTTTAATGCACGACAATGATCCCAAACATACGGCGAGGACCGTAAAACAGTGGCTAGAGGAGAAATAGATTCGAGTGTTAGCATGGCCTGCACAAAGCCCTGATTTAAATCCCATAGAAAATCTATGGGGGGATGTTGAGGTTGTTATAAAGTCTAAATCTCCATTGACATTAGACAAATTATGGAATGCTATTGAAAAAGCCTGGCATAACATTCCTGTAGAGACATGTCAAAAATTAGTTGAAAGTGTGCCGAGAAGATGTGCAGCAATATTGGCTTGTAAAGGATTTCCAACAAAATATTAAATGTAAAAGCAAAAAAGAATAAAAAAAAAGAAATAATACAGTATTTTATCATTGTTATTAAGTGTGCTATTTCTATGCCCACTTAAAAAATAATATATTTATTTTTTTAATTTGTTTATCTTGAAGTTTATAAAATATTGTGTGTTTATTATAAACTGCATGCCATCTACTACATTTTTGTTAAGCTAAGTTAAATAAATCACTTGTTAACATTTACAAATTTATCAATTCATCCATATCAGTTTAACTGTGCTATTTATATGGCCGCCATTGTATATAATCTTTAGATAATAAAAATATTATTAACAAAATTTATTTGACAAGTTATTTTCTATTGTTTTCCACCATTTCTGATTTTTTTTCAAATAATTGGTTACCGTAAGAAACAGTTAGATTTTTTTTTGCTAGATTTGGAATTGTTACAAATTTTTTAAATGGATATGTATTGTATTCATGGGATTATATAGATAGATCTGATTAATAAAACATAATTTTCAGTACCTGTAATCTCTTATTTATTTATTTTTAACGTAATGCTCTTTAATTAAATTATACAATTTTTACATTGCTTCTCTTATATAAAAGTGCTATTAAATTTATAAACTTCTATTTATTTTTTGCTAGCATTAATGAATGCGAAGATAGAATTAGAAAATACGAATTTAATTCTACAACTATTATTAATTATATAGATATTAATATAATAGGTGGAATTCAAGATTGTCGATTTTAACACAATACATCATACAGCGACATAAAAGGTAATCCCGCAAAAGTTAATTTAATGGGTATCACTGCAGAAACCAGAGCTAACGAAACGTCTCCGCAAAAAATCGCTAATTTTGGCGTTAAGAGGTGAATCTAGCGACAAAATCCCT
The DNA here is from genome assembly GCA_902654985.2 of Oryctes borbonicus. Lineage (NCBI taxonomy): Eukaryota > Metazoa > Arthropoda > Insecta > Coleoptera > Scarabaeidae > Oryctes > Oryctes borbonicus. The sequence goes on along the minus strand of LR736861.1, from coordinate 5,307,317 downwards.
GGTCTCCCAACACTGTTATAAAATTAAACACTGATAGATCTTAATTTGATACAGCTGGTAAATTAAGATATGATATAGGCATTAAATTTAAATCGAATAAAACTGATGAATTTGAATAGATCACCAGCAGGCGTTAATTTTAAATTTAATTTAAAATTTTCATTTCTCTAATCAGTAATAACGATCGTTGGAGAAAAATCAATATATTGTAGAGAATCTTATAGGATAACCGTATAAAATAAAACAAACGTCAACGTATGAACGATGTACGACGGCACCTCTCTACCCTCAAACTTTTAACATTTCTCGTTCATTTCTTTTTCGCTTATCCCGTTTGCAGCTGTCAGCCGTCGTCGACGGTGTGTACGCCGATCATTCCCACATCGCCGGCAAATTCACCATGCTGACTTCGAGCAAAATCCACGTAGGCGGCAGCATAAATACGCGAGCCCTTCCCGGATCCCGAGTACATAACAACTTCGTCGGCTGTATGAGGAAGGTACGTAGATACAGGGATGTTATTGGTATAGGTATATGTAATTTAAGGAAGGGAGATTTTCCACGACCCTCTTCGCTATAGCTGTATTAGAGTGGAAAGCGCTTTACGTCTTTTCGTTTGCGGGCATTTCACTTTTCCAAATTGACACATTTCGACGGAAATGTATTTCCGCGCTGTATACGTACGTACGTGTTGTTTCGAAGGAGAAATAAATCGTGGTGCAGGTCTACCTTTTCCGCTTTTTCGCGGAAATTCATAATCGCTACGTACAGTGTCTATAAAACATCAATATACGTAGCACATTCTCTGACACATTTCTTAGCCATTCTTAATGTAATATGCAATCCTACCTTGAGGGAAGAATGCAATGTATGAAGACGCGACGAGATATTTACGTCCATTTCCAAGGATCAATCCTTCGATCTGCTTTTAGTTTTGTGCAACTTTTCACAGGCGAAGTATCAGTTGTTCTGGGAAGCGCAGATCCGAACACTCTAGAAAATAAATGAACGTTGGTTTGAAAATCATTTAAATAAAAAAGACTGGGTTAAAGTACGAAGACAAAGAATTCACTTCGGGTGACAGTACCACGTTCCTCGGGTTAAAAATTAGCGACTACCTAAATTGGAAAAATTATTGAATTAGAACCTGCCTCTATTTGTATTTTTTGAACTACGCACAAGAACTGCAACATATATTGCCTCTGCCTCTTACTATAGTCCAGTTCACCTTTTAAAAGAAGTATTGCTCTTATGGACATCGTACCCTATGTTGCCAAATCTGTTTAGGTACTCAATTTTTCGTATATTGTCGCTCTGAGCAGCGATAAAATTTATGTTGACGTTTCATACTTCATCTTCTGAATTTGTTTGTATTTTTTATGGGTTATGTTCTATCTATATGAAGGTTGATTCATACATTTGATAACATGTTTAACGTAATTTTGCCAATTCTCTACAGAAACATTATTGTACCCTTGCTGGATAAATAAATGTTTTATTATTATGCCTAATGTAACAATTAACCTTCGCCCATACCATTTCAGGGGCAGTGGTATGGTGGCAATCTTAAGACGGTATATCCCAGTTGAGCGGCACATTCATCAAGTACATATTTATTACATTTGTTTTGTTGTAAATTTCAAGCAAATCACGTTTCAATAATCCTTCCTCAAGGTAAATATTTTTTTATGTCAACCATGATGATGATGATCTGTTCTTTTTTCCAGCTTGTGGTAGGTATGTTTTCTAACTTGTGACTGTGGTAGGACGCATTGTCATGACGGAATGAGCAGGTAAATTAGGCAATTAAAAAACCAATCTTCATATACTTCCGCACAAACTCCGTCGTGAGCATCAAGAGTATCTTTTTACAAAGAAAATTATATTCAGCGCCCAGCACCTTTCTCGATGCCAGCATGAATTAATGCATAACGTTGGCCATGCTGTTAGACCAGTACCCAAATCTTGGAGAAATGCTTGTCTAGACGTACTTACTGTGCTGTCAGTCCATGCTTTTGTTACGAAGTGCATTTAGCCACGATTCGTCAGTAAAAACAATGTTTCTCCCTTCGCTACGATATTTTTTAATAGCGCGTAAATAATCATGGCTCTATCTTACGGTCCATCAACGTTACTTTCTTCCCAATTTTCTCAAATGGAAAACCAATGTCGATTAAATATCTGTAGAGCGTACTTCTCGAAAAATTAGCTAAATCTTCATTGCTGTTTACTGCAGCTAATATCATAGGCATCGTGGGTGGAATATTTTGTAGGAAAAATTTTGAATGTAATTGCAGACGAGAATTCTTGCGTGAAGGTTTCGCATCTTCTTGAGTTTTAACCTTAGCCACTGGAAATCTTCATATTTTTTGCAAAATACGTAAAACAATTCAAAATCATTTGCTTTTCTTTGGACGAATTGATTTCGCCCTTTCGTCTTCGCTTGTAAGTTTCAATACTCCAATTCTGCAAATTCTTTTTTGTGTTATATGTAATTATAATAGTTAATAATCCGATTATTCGTACACGTTTCAGTCAGAAGTTATGTTGGAACGCCAAATTTGCTTTGTGCATGTACCCGACGATTGACAATGGTACATTGCCGAAACTACTTCCAGTATAAATAAAATTTTGTAAAAGTAAACTTTTATATTTAAATTTTAAGAACAAAGGAGTTATGTTTAAATATTGCATTTATTGCGTGTATTAAGGATTAAGAAGCTTTTCTTTTTTGCATTACGAAAATGCCAAATAGTCAAATCTCAAATTGTTCCTTTTATACCTGCTCTAACTCTAACCGAATCTCGCCGATACCCTGATTTAAATATTCTTCTATTGCTGTTTGACAGGTCGAATTCGTCGCCGATACGCTGCGATTGAACTTGTTGGAGCTGGGCAAGTCAGGCAGCGATCTTATCACCACATCGGGACAATTAGAATACAAATGTCCCACGGGAGAGACCCACGACCCTATCACATTTACGACGAGGGAATCGCATTTGGTACGTTGGTTTTAGTATCCGGAACGTCTTCGACGTGGACAATTCGAGGGTGACATCGCTGAAGACATTCGTTTTTAACCCTTTCGAAAATACGAACGTTAGCAAAAGCTTTTTTTTTATAGTTGTAACGTTATTTGTTAATTGAAACGATCAAAAAGTAGGTAGAATTACAATAGTAAACTATGCTATTGTTGTAAATTAAATGTAACCGAAAAGTGGAACTTTGAGGAGTTTTCCTAATTCAAATTTCCTAATTAAAATATGTAATCTTTGTGCTATTTCTAGAACTAACAAAATAAGCACAAAATTTGCTAAAGTAAGCTATGCTATTGTTGTAATTAAATGTGACGGAAAAGTGGAACTTTGAGGAGTTTTCCTAATTCAAATTTCCTAATGAAAATATGTAATCTTTGTGCTATTTCTAGAATTAACAAAATAAGCACAAAATTTGCTAAAGTAATTTTTTTTTGAGCGGAAGGGAATTTTGTTAGTATTTAACCAATTAATAACAACTGCCTTTGTCCAATCTAAATTTCTCGCGCGTTATCCGTTAGAATTATCGATGGTTCTTATGAGCTAGGAATCAATTGATAATCTAATGTATTTGATTTTAAGCTGGATAACAAGTTTGCACTGGGAACAAATCATTTTTTTATTTCTGCAAGAAGAACAAAAATTCTAGATTTCTTCTATATATCACTTTCAAGAGGCGAAGTTTCTCGAAAAATAATATTTACTGCAACAATGTCGTTTTTCTCAAAAAAAAATTTCTATGATTGTTATCATTTTAATACATCCTAAATGTTTTAGGAAGAAACGTTATGGCGATAAATCGCTGAAATGTAATACGTTCCTGACTTCCAACAGCTGCCGAAAACCTTTGTTTTTCTATACAAAATAAATAATGAGTGAAAAATTGAATATAACTTGTACTTGTACATCTCATAAATAATCTTACGGATATCAATTTGAGTTTGCTCTGGCACATCACGTGTTTTAGCCATCGTTCTTGATTTGTAAATTGCACCTGAGGTACTGGGCAAAGAATCCGCTTCTTTCTCTCGTTTGAAATTTTCTAGAGCATAATTCCCAAAGAATTTGCTGGTTTGCTGAATATAGACACTGTCACTTTCTAGGAAAACCTTCCCTCGTATTACAACGAGGGTGGTATAATAAATACCTTTGTTAAGCAAGAGAGCACAATTTGTTTACATTTAGTAAATTTATTTCTCATAATCTTCTTGTAGCTCTGTACACTTGGTCCAGCGATGTTCCAACTTTTTTAAGCCATCCAAATAATCAATTAAGGTTATGTCTTATGAATCCCAAAAAATCGTGAAAAAGTCTTCGCCTTCTTTAGTGTACCATTTCTCCGACTCGGCTTTGGTTCCTAGCATGTGGTGCTTTATCCACATCTCATCTATAGCCACCTAACGCCTTAGAAACTTACTTGTGTTGCACTTAAACATGTCCAAACGTTGCCTTGAGGTTACTCACTGATAACCTTCTCATACTTGATTTTTCGTGAAGGATGTTTTACACACGTTCGGTTGAGATGTTTACCATATCAACACTCTATTTAATCTTCCTCCCGCCGTCTGCTAACACGATATTACTTTTTTTAACTTTATTGGCCAATCCGTGTGTAATTACCTAAATCCAAAGACGGATGTTCGTCCACGCTTAATTTCATTAAACCAGATCCATCATTGAAGGAGCGTGGTCCTTATAAACTGCATCCGACTTCTCTTTGATTCCTGCACACGTCTTGCCGTGAAATTAAAGGAATCAGATCACTAACCGGTATTCTTCTCTTTCCATGATTCCACAAATATATAAACTTGCTCACTTTCAACAGCTTTCAAATAATGCTATACGATGAATCTCTAAAATATTGACAGGCGTCAACTAAAGAATAGTATTCACAATTGGTAATGCAGATTTTGACACAAAGCGCCATCTGTCCTCGAACGCGGGTACTTCTCATACCATCCTCGTACTTCTTTTTTCCATTAAATTTATTTTAATTAGCCATTTTCTCCTAAATTTCTATTACGAAGAGGGAAGATTATCTCGGAAAGCTAAATAATAATAAATCACAACCTGTTTATTATGTAATGCATTATTCCATAAATAATGAACTGCGAAAAACTTCGAACGATTTCACGTAATGCTTGCGTCGAGTTTACGAGAATCGTCCATAATTAATGTATTTATGCGCTATTAAAAGGGAAGTTTGCTTATAAATTCGGACAGGTTTTAGTGCTGAAATTTGCGAATTCATTAACGCGAAGCAATAGAGAGAAGAATACAAATACCAATCTGCTTAATCTAGATACTGATACCCAATTCTTTTAATAGAGATTACTATATATGTCTCAGTAAGGAGGATGACCAGTAATATCTTGGAGGCGACATCAGCAAATACAGCGATGGGAAAAAGATTTTAAATTCCAGATCCCATCATACTCAAAATGCAAATCAAACGATAATGTAGGATTAGGTATCAGGATATCCAGATCTTGATGAATGTTGATCTTATTTATAGATTTTCTATCAATATTACGCGAGCTTTATCTCAGCGAAGCTTAACAAAAATACATTTTTTGAGGAAGTTAATTACGTTATCAAAAAATTCAATAAGCAAAAAGAAAAATTAAATAGACGTTTCCATCAATGTTTCACGTTCATCTGGAGTGAAATGGAGATAAGTTCTTGCCGGCTGTGCCCGGACCTTCTTCATGTTACACCATAAAGTTTCGATCGACGAAAGATCTGAACTGCTGCTGAAGTGAAGTATTGTTTTCTAAAATCTAAATCTAATTCTTTACTGTTTTGGCCATGCGACACCATCTTTTTGAAGGATGCATTCGATATTATTCGGTTGCATTTCTTCAATTTGTAATTTCAAAAAAAAAAAACGCGAGTGTATTTATTTGTGTTCATGATATTCTCTACAAAGTGTAATTTGCTAACCCCTCCAGCTGATATGGATCATTAAATCCTTAAATCATCAGGGAGACCGAAAATCAACTTTCTTCTTAAGGCAGTCAGTGTTATAAATTTCTTGTTATTAATTTTCTTCCAGCAGAAGATGTTGCGATATTTATGAACAAATTTACTAGGATCACTCGTGTCTAAAGCATGTGGAACATCGCTAAAAATAGTCAACTTCTCCACTACTAACGAAGAAATATAGGATTCCTGCAAAAACGGAAAAAATTTGCGCGTCCAACTTCGGGATCTATTTCAATTAGGACGTTAGCACGCGTCCATCGACCCAGCCCGTTTGCTGAAAGGGCACTTCTTTGTATAGACGCTGAATCATTAACCGAACACAGCTGACCAATTACATACAACGACTATGACCCGCTGAGGACTTTACCGTATACGCAGCAGCCCTTTGTGGTCTTCGGAAAATCATTATCGTCGGGTTTAACGAAATCCGGTTTGCCACAAAGAAGACTGGCAAATGTCCGATAGTTATTTTCTACATGCGCGTAAGTAGGATGTTCGAGAAGCGAATACACGGTGGGCAAGAGTATTCCTACGTACACTGGTCTTAAGCCCGTTATTCATGTCAAAGAAAAATGGCAAAAGATTGAAATTAACATGCTCTACTACCGAATAGGATCGCTATTTCATTAGCTCTAATTCTTGTCGTGAACATATAACAATGGTGCATTGACAGAGAGCCACTTTTCTTTTAAATTAACAACTATAACGGAAGTTCGATCCATGTTTTAAGCTCTCTTAGCGTTGACAAAATCTCTCCATATACAGCTGCAATATCATGAAATGTGAGGTTTTGTAACTATAACACCCAGTTTATCTATACTTTCGCACCCGGTATTGTTGCACTGAACGAAATAAATACACCAAATACAATAAAAAGTACGTTAATGTAACAACTTTTTTATCAAAATTGGTCCGACGAACGAGTTTACCATTTTAATAAATGGCTTCGTATATACACTGTAGGAATTTGTTAATGTAAAGAACAGATTTATTAATATCTCATGAAAAAATCCCTAAAATTAATTTCACTTCTCACAAAGTAAGTTAATAAACAAATATTTATTATATTGATAAACAGGTTTCAATTTGATAAACGTACTTCATTGTTGTAATAAATTTATTATTGATTTAAATGGAAAAAAGGAGCTCCAAATCTCACAAAACTCTTTAATAAATAGCTACCGGTTTCAAGCTATTCGCAGCTCATTCCCAGGCAAGAGTTATAAAGAAGATAAAAATGTCGAATGAAGTATTAAAGAAAAATCATATGTTTTATCTGATTTTCGTTTATTCCAAGTTATAGCGTAATAACAAATAAACAAGATATCATATATTAACATTTTTCTTAATAATTGCATAAATGTGATATTCTTCAACAGTAGCTGTAGCATTCCCATTACAAAAACGAAAAACAAACACCATATTTGCATATTCTAAAGAAAGGATTGTTTTTATTTAAGACCTATAAACTCGAAAGTAAGCGAAAATTTGGACCATTTACAAAATAACACTCCTGGAATTTGCTTCATTTCTCCCGGCTCGCCCTGTATTTATAAAACACATAAAACATAAAAAAAAAAGATAAAATGGTCCCACCTTCCTATCTTTGTTAGTTACCTATCATACATACTTAGATATACCGAAATGGCATCGCCATCATCATCCAACATGTTCGAACTATCTACGCCGACGATTGTTCAATTTAACCTCTTCTCTTTTCAGATATTACCGCCGTGGAACGCGAAAAAGTCGGGAAATATTTCCTTCAAGTTCCGCACAAACGAGGGCAACGGTCTGATTCTGTTCAACGGCGGCGTCCGACCACCTCGAGTAAGTCTCTCTCTCTCTTCCGCTCTTTCTCCTTTTCTCAGTTACTCCTTCGTTTTCGGGTCCGATATTTCCCCAACCAGGACGATCCTATCTCTGCATGCACACCTCGATGCACCCGAGCGCTTCCGAAATGATTAAAATTGCACCCTAATAAATGGCCTGGTCCATTCCGCAACTACATCCATTCCACACGGAAGAGGAGAATCCTCAGAAGTATTTATTTAAACGGGCAAGAGAAGAAATTGACATTGGGTTTGTGATTCTTACATCGCAGACTATTTGAGATCGACGTCCGACAATCCGAAGTTGCCGGCAACATTTCGAAATTTGAACACAAGGATAAAAAAACGATTATTTTGTATTGTATTCGATTAGATAAGCTTAAAATACACAAATATCTTTTTGTTGCAGTCGGATCTATTCGCAATCGAGATCTACAATGGCCAATTATACGTTCACTTAGACTTAGGATCCGGACCGTCGAAACAGAGAGCTTCAAGAAGACGAGTTGATGACGGTTCTTGGCACGAGGTTACCTTTAGAAGGAGTGCCCGAGATGCTAGAATTACCGTCGATGGATACTTTACGGATTTCAAAACATTGGGTGAGCAAAATTAGATTTAAACCATATGAAAATATAGGTACTTCTATCTTTCTAAAAACTTGTTTACAACTTTCCCACCATCTCCTAATGTTTACTTCAAGTTTTTTGAGTATTTTTATCTGTTGTTGTGTTTCAATAAAGAATTTGTTCACAATGTATTTATCAAATTCAAAATGTAAATATTCCTGCAAAATCGATAGTGAATCGTATGGGTGGATTTTGGGGAATCGATGACCGTCACCAATACCAAACCTTAATGAAAAAGATGATCAGAAAAACAATAAAATTGGCAATTCTACACTATTGGGTAATCCAGCAGATCAGGGCTCCTAATTGCGTTTTTTTTTTAAATCTTTACCGTGGCGAACGGTAATCCAGGTAGAATTGAGGTTACTGTTCAGTTCATAAAAATAAATGTTTAGTACGAATAACAATACAATTTAGAATAATTACTTTAATGTATCAAAAGTATTATGCTCATAAATAAAGAAACACATATGTTAGAAAATAAAACTTAGGACAACGCTGATGACACCGGGTAGGCAGAAACAAGTAATTTTCTCTTCTCAGTCACATTGCCGTCCACCTACAACAGTTCGCTGATAATAAATAAATTGAGAGGTCGTTTTGAATTATGCTCAACCTTACGTCTGACAAATTCTCAATAATTATCACTTAAAATTAAAACGGGATGCTTCCAGTGTTACAGCAGTCCAAGCATTAATTGTAAAAAAGGATTTGAACGAGCAATTAGAATTTATTAAACATTTCTCAAGCGTAACAAAAACGATCAAGTTTCTAGAAAATAAAAATTTTTAATTAACTGAATCCCTTCAACACTTAAAATCATTGTTTAGTAATTTAAAAAGTATAGAGGGATCGATTGGCGAAAAGATACAGAACGCTTGGCTGACTAACACTTGCACCGAACGTCCTCACTCTAATTATAATACCGTTAACATTTTGGAGGGGTTTTTCACGTGTTTTTAAAGTCGCTAGCATATGCAAAAAATAAAAACTTTAAATAGATCCCCTTCTCTTCATAACTTAAATAATATCTAACCTCACTGATTTATTGCACAGCGTAATTCTTCCCTAGAAACTTTTACAGCGATATGTCACTAAATTCAGACGCGTCATAAGCTCGCTATAGCTGGGAACTTCTTTCTTAAAAATCTCAGAAAAGCTGGCGATTTCATTTAAATGAATTTATAAAAAAAAAAAACAAGCCATAATAAAAGAAGGTAATAGATCTTGTTTGAATACCCAATTTATATTGTATTGTAATACAATTTTTAAAAGAAAATTTACAAAATAAAATATACAAGAGATTATGTTGTCGCAGCTATAAGATTAATAGTGACGAATCGTTCCAAATTCTGACGTAGTGACTCACACCGTCATTTGATTATTTTGCAGTTTGAGTCGGATGCTGCCCATTTAGTTTATCCAGAAAAACAAACATTCCAAAGTTATTCACTGCGTCCACATTTCGATGTTCGGCATTGGTATGTCAGTTATTAGACCTGGAACAACGATTAAATGGTGAATTTTTTACGGAGCTCAATACTCGCAACAAATCTCATTTTAAATGCACAATTTTGAAAATATTTTTTGAAAAAAAAAAAACAAGGTCGAGTGATCTCGGAATCCATTGCGATAACCCATTATTCGAAAGCATTCCCTCAAAAAAATGCTGCACGTCACAAGTGTTATGGGCTAGGGAACCATCCTGCAGCAACCAGATGTATTGCATGTTGTCAGAATTAATAACTTGTCTCAAAGAAGGCATTATAACATTTGTTAGTAGCTCCATGTGCTTGTTACCAGTTAAATTGAAGTCAAAGATGATAGGACCAAAGTTTCATCAGTATTTTGAAAAATGGCATCTTCACATTTTTGTAGGCACCATCTGGTAAACTGTAATCTTCGGTGATAATTATTATCATTTAAGCCTTCTGTAATTGTTTGTGTAAAGGTAGCATTTGTTTTCCTTTCAAATTTTGTAAACAGCAGGATTTTCGGTAAGGCAATTCCTCGAGCCACTCGGCGAACGGATATGCTTAAATTGTTCGTAATATTTTGCACAATGATACTTTGATGAACATCAGCATTGTTAACTTCGCAGTTAGCTGTTTTTTTTGTTCGAAGCTTCCATATCCTATTAAAATAGTTCCGTGTGGTTATTGTCTTGCCCGAAAACTCTCAGCGTAACTCGTGCAAGCAATTTCAGAACTTCTATTTGCTTTGAAATACGCCTGCAACACATTAACTTGTTCTTCATCTGAATATTTAAGTGCCATTACCAGTACTTAATAATAATTATATACTTAACAACAACTACCACTACACAAGATCTTAATTAACTAATCCCCGTAGCACTAATTGTACTTTAACAACTTACTATTCTATTTCTCATTGATGTTTAGTTCTATTCTTTTGTTATTACGAAATTAATTATCTTTTCGTTATTTTACAGTATTACTTAACGTATCTTTTCACTTTTATTTCTCTGTTTAAGTTTCTAACCGAATTCGAAAAAACAATATTCCGAATATTCGACTGTATATTACGATCCACCAATAAGGACACGTATTTCCAAAATTAAATGCATTATTATACGAAGGTCCCTTTAGTCCTCCTAACAGTACGAGAATCCAAGGGGTATATCCTCGAGGAATTCTTCGCGAAAAAGTCCTAATAAATATACATTAGAAGCGACCCTCTTTTTTATGCTCGCGATCCGATAAAACAAAAATTTACATTCCTTTCGGATTGCCAGCTTTCGGCTGGCCGGTCCTTTCCTCTAAAAACACACATCCGAACCTCGGATCCCTCTTTACAAATTCCCTTTTATCTGATGCTGTCGTTCTTTGAAGAATTTATCCGTTGTTTAGACAGATTAAGACCTTAACGATTTTTCTGGTGTTCCTACAGAAGGCTCCAACAGTTTAGAACTGGACGGCAACCTGTACGTTGGAGGATTAGGACCGCCCTTCTCTGATACTCCGATACCTCCAGGTCTTTGGACGGCAGTTCTACAGCAGGGATTCGTGGGTTGCCTTATGGATCTCGTGATGAATAATGAGCCTGTGGATGTGGCCGGATATGCTAGAGAACAGGATTCGGGTAAATATTGGTAGTTTAAGATAAAATATAGAACCAAGTAAATATTAAAAAAAAATAATTGCACGTAAGTTAGTTTGGGTTCTGCTTCTGTATTTATCTTTCAGGCATGTTAAGTGTATGTTGAAAATTCTTTCTCACACTATGTATAAGATAGCGGTTTCTACAATTATTCGATTTTTTTAAGTAATTTTTTATCCAGAACGAAAAACTTAAAATCCCAAAGCGATGCAAACAGACATCATTAATAAGAATAAAAGTTCTTTTCAAGCTACCACTTCGCGGTTTTAGCCCTTTTATGCGCTCTCCTCATATTTCATTGTCCACTTCTTTCTGGGTTATTATTGTATTATATTCGAAAGGAGGTAGCTCGTAACTAAAAAGGTATCGTAGAGATTCTCCGGTTCTTAATGATGCTGATGTCTGGCATCAGATAAAGAACTTGGACCCGGCGGTGTTATTTATGCCGTGTAATTGTCAGCACCATCTACCATTTTCTTTTCAACTTCTTTAGTTAATGAGGATAGGATTTTCAAACAAAGTCTTTCTTATTTCTCTGTACTTATGACAAGTTTAATATATTTTACTTTCTTGAAAATCATTTTAATAACATGAAGGACGGGACAGATTCCTGTAATTGTAACACTTCAATTTTTTATCGACTTTTTTAAAGAAATGCGGTTATTTGAACTATTAACGACTTTACAAAAGACATCAATCGAAATATTACATTTTTATAGATCCTAGTTTACAACAAGCAGAACCATTGCAACACCCCAACACCGGAATTTTTCAGGAGGAGATTCAGTAATATTTATGTCATCTATCAATTTCAAATGAGTTTCAGCTCTTTCTTCGTTTTGTGGCGTTTTCAGTGTTTTATCTTCACATTTTTTTTTACATCTTGTTGTGGTGTTGACTACTGTAAGTCGAAAGAAGAGCTACCGACTGTGCCATTTCTGTGGTATCTTTGCAAAGTCTTGTCACAAGCAAACGTGATTGTTAAAGAAAATCACAAACTTCTTGACGCATTGTTATCCAGTCCCCAAAAGCCCAACTATCATTAATATTTCTACTCTTTCTATTTAATTTAATTCAGGCATTTTTCAGCCTTAAACTTGAAACACTACTTGTTTCGCTGCTACAATAAGTTTTATAAGCTACTAGATCTCATTAGGCTTTACCTAAAAAAAAATACTTTTTTTGTTAATATCACGTTTGGTCATGAAATAAAAAAAAATGTAATAAAACGCTCTAATTCAAAACTAAACACAAAATAAAAATATATATTTGTAACAGTTTCAACTTAACAAGTTGAAAACTATTTATTACAAATTGCGAACCGAATTGGATTCATTCTGGTATTTCCGGGGGTGCTTTGCGTTTTTATCAATTCTTCTCGATTATTCAATTAAAAGTTAAGATTATGCAAACTGAACGGTTCCCCAATAACAAAGAAATGGCTGAACAAAAAGAAACAAAGGAAACGAGCTACAAACTGAAATGCAGGAGAAATCCATAACTAGAAACGGTACCTCATATTGAGACTGACAATACGGGCGGATGAAATTGCTTCAACCATAGGAATTAATTTCGTTTGTAATTTGCTTTTCGTTTGGAATTATGCTTTTTCCCTTTTTTTTTTTTTTTCTATTTTTCATGAAATAGTAGCGAAACAAACGGCGATAGGAATGGAACCGGGTAAGCGATATTGATTTCTTAAGTTCCGAGAGTAATGTGAAATAAATGAAATACGTTGTATGCCATTTCAGTATTACTTTCTAATTTGAGTCTTGATTAATTTCTTTCTTTCTATAGAATATCGGTGAATAGGATGGATGTAATATTGCATCGTTGTTCTGCTAATAGTTAGATTGAATATTGGTATCGCTGGACTAAAAAGATTCACAATTTCGCCAAATAAAATAAAGCCTAATTTCAATTCCTTTGATATTTCGTCATTTGTTCAAACGAGTTAGCATTGTACTATAAATACTTCCAACTATCTTTTGGACTTTCTGCTTTCATTTGTTGTATTGTCTCGACTTACCACCTTATTTTTGGTCTTCCCCTTTGCTGTTTACTTTCCATAGTTTAATATTTTTCTAACGATTTGATCAAGCTCTCTTCTTCGTATATGTTAATCTTTGGGTTTTTACGAATTTAATGACCATTAAATTATTTATTTCGTAGTTCATTAGTGCACGAAGTTCTCCTTGTACATTTTTTGGGCCACTCTTAGCATCCTTCATTCGAATACTCACAATTTTTTTCATCTTTACGTTGTTTCTCCCACATATGTTATTACTGGTTTGATCACTGTTTTGTATATTTTAGTTTTAGTTGTGTTACTGAGGTTTCTGTCTCTTAAATAACGTTAGTATTTCCAATACATTTTATTTCCTGCTTTGAACCATCAGTTATTTCTACGTTCTTCCATTTATCATTACACCAAGATATTTAAAATTTTCCACACTTTGAAAATCGTATTCGCTTTATTTCCAAGTGTATTGTGGGATCTCTTGCTCTGGAACTTATGAGATATCTCGTCTAGTCTTGGTTGATTCGTAAACCTCCAGTCCTAGCTTCCATTGCCAGCCATTTTGCTAGACTGCATTATCACTGCTAGGTCAGCTGCGTATCTTACAAAGTGAGTTAAACTTTCTACAATGATCTTTTCGAATACTGCGCTACCACTCCTTCAAAGGTAATGTTAAATAGCGTTGTTGATAGACTATCCCGTTGTCTGACGCCTACTTTGATGGTCGAGTTTTCCTTTGTCATTTTTGTCAATCTGATTAACACTATTTCTTCAGAACATGTTCTTGACGTTCTTGTAGTAGATCATCGCTCTGAAGTATATTTCCCAATCCATTTTTATATGCTCTTACTATTTCCTTAGTATTCGGTGGCTTCTTGTTTTAATCTTCTGTACTCGTTTAAATCCTGCTCTCGTCGTCTCTATACTAGAATTTTCATCTCATTTTCTGACATCCTTCATCAAACCATTTTTTCGCGTTTTAATATTTTTGGGGCCCTACTACTTCTTCTGCACTTCAATTATACTTGTCTTAATATTTGAGCTAGTTTACCTTCAATTGTTCTTAACAATTTTTTCTTGGCTTCGTTCCTGCAGTCTTTTTATGTCTGAGGTCTATTTGTTTTTTCTTAACTTCATTTTAATTTCTGCACTTACTAAGATGTGGTCTATATCAACGTTAGCTCTCCTATACGAGCCGACATCATGTACTAGTTTTGTCAATTTTTTTCAGACTAGCATGTAGTCAATTTCGTTGGCATCCGTTCTTCCTAGTACCATCCAGGTTATTTGTGTTCCTTTTTAAATGCTTATAATATACGCCACCACCAATGCCTCCCGGAAAATTTTTAATGGAATGATCTCAAATGAAACTCTTTCCTCAAAAAAAAAAAAATTTAAAGTTAAACAAACTAACATAAAAACTGATCAAAATTGGTCTCCGTGCACTAGTAAACCCAGTTTTCAATTTTTTTTAAATTCTAATTGTCGATGGTGATCAGACGCACTAAGCTCTTGCATCATTTTATATGGCAACCTTCTAAGAAACTCCTGTATTTGTGCATTCGTTTTCCTTACATATAGAGTATCTAAGTTCAGTAGGCATGACCTAAATCACAACTTGCAAAAGCTTTAATTTTGGGGTGAACACTCCCGAAGAAAATATTTAACAGTAAATACAGGCGCCACCTACAAAACAATGTATAACGGTTAATTAAGTCGGCGTCGCTTGAGGAGAATAGTTCAAGAGTGTAATTAATTATCTTCAACGTTTTTTTGTTTGTTTGTCTTTTGTGTTTCATTATTGGTTTTGTTTCTTTTGGAAGGATTTTTCAAGATAAATAAAGCAAGGTGCTATAGTACGGATGCGCTTCAATTTAGTTTAAATTTGTTTTTTCAATTGTCGATCATTTCAAGATACAAACTACACATTCCTTCCGGCTTCAAAACCCACATGGCGGCACGATACCTAATGAAGGTGCTAAAGATAGGTTTTTGTAGGCCCATTCCATCTGGGATTCTCGCAATGTAGGTCTAGCATTGTCATGTCACCAACAAGGCAGTTTATATTTAAGGTACCGCACGATGAGTCGCTCCGTTTAAAATGGTTGCAACACAAATGATGTCAGGACAGCTTGGTCTTGAACAAAATTATGTAATCCTCCAATTTTTCAATCCTTTCAATTTCTTGCATCTGCGACCTCGAAACCACAAAACTTACAGCAAATTGATAAACGAAGAAAAACCTGTGTAATTTAATAAAACAAACTACGTAACAATAAAAAAAAGTCCGTAATTTACTAGTCTTAATCGCAAACACCGATTTTAAATTATACTCCACTCTCGAATTTAGCTTTGTGACGGACGCACGGCGTCTGTTATATTTTCACGTACACGCATCTCGTCAAATTAAAGCCGCCATCAACACATCAAGCAGTCCGCTTTTTTCTGTGTTGACTCCGTTCTCTTTCTTTGAGGTTTCCCTCTGCGCGGCCGGTTGTTTGAGAATCATAATTACGGTTCAACGGGCCCGGTCAAAAAAAAAAAAGGAAAAAAAAGAGATGTAATTGGAGCCAACAGACGTTTCCTTTGATGGGCCACCTAACGGCGTAATAATTACCCTTCAAAGGTGAAACAAGAGCAAACGTAGTCCGAAAAATTAATACGCGTAACCTACTGGAGATAGAATAAATGCCGTTATATTATGAAGTGTCCCATTATCGTTTTGTTCAAATTATATGAAGTAATTTGTACACTTAATTTGTGTAGGCATGGCTTTGTTAAATTAAATCCATCATGGCGATTTTGATTTTTATATGAGGTTCTTCTACGTAAGAATTTAAACCTCAGTTTACAGAAGATGAATTAAATATTTAATTACGCATTAATACGTTAATTACCAATTAATCTTATGAGATCACTAATCACGCTTAAACAACTGCAATCATCGATTTCATTAATTCCTGACGAAAACTAAATGTAATTTTGACGTTTATCAATATTTATGTCCAAAAAAGTAAAATAAAGCAAGGAAATATCTATTATTTGCATAAATTTCTTTAAAATAGAATGGATAATCATCTGATATAAACGTTAATCGCGAATTAATATGTATTATGTAATTAATTATTAATTCAGGATTAAAAAGTGTTCTGTACACCAAGGTAAGACTTTGAATAAAATCCGGTAAATTGCAATCCATGATACACAATTGTTTGTGGTTCATTTGTATTCTTCTTTTTTAAAAAGAAACAATAGAGCGTCAATGGTGTATCCCCAGATAGGTTCAGAAGCTATTTACAAAATCGTCAACAAAAAATTGTTATCGACCAAACTTTTTCTCGTACGTATGATTAACAAAGGTGTTCCCCAAAGATCTATTTTGGACTATACGTTTTTTCCCATTTCCAATATTCTAACTCTTTGCGCTGATGGCATTAATATCATATTAATTTCCAATAACCTGAAGGACCTCTTTCATATTTCTAATTTTTGTCAATGGTTATCATTTAACAACTTGTTAATTAACATTAGCAAAACGAAATTATAATAAGCTTACAATGTAAATAACTCCGTTTTAAACGGCATTCATTCATTCTTCATGCAAGCTTTTGGATATTTTTGTTGACGAAATCATTGATTAGAATAACCATATAGCCTCTTCAATAAATTGTCTAAAGTTGTTATGCTCTGTGCAACTTGTAGTTTGAATGTTTTAAAAACTTTTCACTTTTCTCATCTCTACTCTAAGGTTAATCCTGTCTTTCTTTTGGGCTCGTGTGGGAATACTTTCAGGTCATATGAAATGTTAACTTTCTATGGAGCCTTCATTCTAGAAATTCTAGGTTTTGTTTTCAAGCACATATCTTCAGTTTTTTTGTTATTACTTGTCATGCTAATTTTATTATCTTTTACGTGTGTGCCATAGAACTGCTTTATTTCAGGAAACCATTTATTCTTTATGATATAAATTATATAATAAATTACAAGTCGTTGGCCAATTTT
The DNA here is from genome assembly GCA_902654985.2 of Oryctes borbonicus. NCBI lineage: Eukaryota > Metazoa > Arthropoda > Insecta > Coleoptera > Scarabaeidae > Oryctes > Oryctes borbonicus. Next base: position 5,289,694 of record LR736861.1, on the reverse strand, counting down.
ACATAAAGTTAAAAGTATTTAACAGAATTAAACTATTACTCTACGAAAGATTACCTGACACTGTGGCTTATCGTTGTCTTTCCTGACGTCAATTTGAATTTTTTTTGTATAAGTGCAAATAAAGATACATTTTCATTATTACACACAAAAAACTAAACTTCCTTCATCTCAAACTCTAAACGGTATCACTTGCTTAAACCTGACGATCTCGCGTAATATTTCGCCTCCGTGCGTCTATATGGATGTATCATTGATTCGTTGTAATCCACCTATCGTCATTAATCAAATTATTCGGCGTGCGTCTTTCACACGTACGTACATACATAACCGTCAGATATCATCATTTATCAAACGCGTATCCCGCGTCGGTTCCATTGTGTTGTTTTCCGTCCGGTCTTTTGCCTGCCACGACCTCTACTTTTCGAAATGATAAGTTAACCTCAGCCGCAAAGGAAAATCCATTTTTATGATGGTTCTGCTCTACCTTTCAGTCTCTTTTTCGCTTTCATTACATTACCATCTAGTCCGATACGCAGGCCTAAGGAGAGGGCGGTGCAGCTGGTACATTATTCTGGAGCCCATGAAGGAGGCAATTTTCAAATTCTTTTACAAAACCAATTCTTTAAAGAGGAAAGCAATATTGGAGATTCGATGGGAATTCTTGGAGAAGTGTATTGACTCTTCTCTTAAGGACATGTTTAATACGCGATGATCAGACTGTGTTGAAAGTATAAGGCCCTTCGTAGCCCACCTGCCAGGCGTTAAATTAACATTATAAAACCGCTTGGAGTTGAACTTAATTGTTAAAACAGAAGGATTTATGTAACGTCCTTTATTTGTGTGATAGTACAGAGTATTGGCCCTAGTTAATAATGGTAACAAAGTTATTCAATCTAGAGATGTCGGAGTATCCAATAAGCTTCATTTCAGAACTGACAAATCTTCAGAACAGCTGAGAAAGTGTGTAAGCATGTTGCTTTTAAGAACTCCGAGGTAAAAATGTATCAAAACAAGATGAAATGAACGAATCTCCCGAAGAAAGTTAGTGTGACTTTTGCCGAAAACTGAACAATAGCAAGCCTACTTTTAGCGCTTCCGATTAAAAAAAAAATAGAGATTAATTGGAATGCAACTTTTAGCGCCAAATTTTAAAATACAACTATTTTTTTATACGTATAGAAAGAGTTAAGTAGCAAAGACGGGTGGCGATTTTTTAATAAAAGCGGCCCCTCTTGGAATTATTTTTTTTTATAAATTAATTGCAATTCCTCAGGAATCGCATACAAAAATAACCTTATTTTGGTTTGTGTTTATGCTTTAATTTTTACAGACACTAAACTAAACATTCAACAAATAGAAATTAAATAATATTATTTATACTCTATTTTTTTTAATTAAATTGAGCACTGAAAGTTTAGTTCACGGACGGTATCGTTCTGATTAATTTCAATATTGGAACAGCGAAGACACTAAATATTTCTCTATGTGCCATTATTCATCGAATCCCACGTCAACTTGCATAAATAATAACACCTCGTACTCTGCTAATAACAATATACCAGGGAGACTAAATAAATAGGAGTTGGTAATTTTCGCAAATATGACGTTCAGAGTTGGTGGCAGAGTTCGGGTAGGACGTTAGGATGTATCGCAGTTTGGGAACTATCTCGATAGGAATGGATTGCGGTTGTTTATGAAATAAATTCGCCAAGTTAAAGTGAAATATTGCCGTAATGGCTTTCGACGATAATCGAGGAGATGAATTCTGGAGAAAAATTTGTTACCATCGCAGTATCTACTTATATTTTTATATCTAGTCGAGCTTATGTTTTCATAGTAAAGCTGTAAATTTATAGTTTACTTCATTTAACTCGCCTAGCATTTTCAAATAAGACTTTCGATGATTGCTGTTATTTTAAAATAACCATTAAAAATAACAGATAACCAATATTATTACAGTACACTGCTTTTTACGAGTAGACGATGGGATAATGGCAGTTTGCGTACTTTCACTTTTCTAATTTGCAAGATTAAATAAACAACCTTTTTTTTTGTCTACATTACAAAAAAAAAACAGATTGTTTATTTAATCTTGCAATTGTTTGTTTAACAAAAATTGGATCCCTGCAAAATCGATAGCCGTCTTTGTGAAAGAAAACAAAAAAAAAGACATTAAATTAGAAATTAAAATAAAGTTTATCGTAATGTGGCAACATTGTAAAAGCAAGTCTTTAAATAAGTTGGATATATGACGGTCCAATATAAACAACAGCAAGGAACAGAAGCAGTGGTTGGATAAATTATGCCAAAAACTGCATCCAATACTGATAATATCGGAAAATATCAGCAAATGGTGCTAGACAACCGTCGAATTAAGGTTACAGTGATAGCAAAGACCGTGGGCATCTCGAAAGGACCTATTTCACATATAGCGACTAAAGATATATAGCGAGCCGCGCTTGCTCACTCTGAACCAAAAACGCAACTCAAATAAACATTTTCGAAGCGCTGTGGAAGCAATTTAAGAGAAACAAGTGGCGTCGATTAATATCTACAGATGAAACTTGAATACACTAGTGTACTTCTAAAGCCGAAACAGGGGACTGTGAAGGGCGAATCTGCTCCGAAAAAGGCGAAGGCTGTTCCATCGGCCGGAAAAGTGATGGCAAGTGTTTTTTAGGATTGTCATATGGTTGTGTTAATCGATTCTAATGAAAAGGGGAAAAAAATTACGGGGGGGGGGGGTTCTATTTATCATTAATAGACAAACTGAAGGCAGAAATTGCGGCAAAATAACCGCATTTGAAGGAAAAGAACGTTTTGTACCACTAGGACAATACCTCCTGCAGCGCTCGCCATTGCAAAAAATCACGAATTAGGCCTCCAATTGAGAAACCACCCACTCTATTCTCTAGATCTGACCCCAGCGATTTTTTTCTGTTTCCTATATTCAAGGTTTCGCTCGGAGGACAGAGATTTTCTTCGAATCAGAAGGCCATCACATTTATAGCGCCTATTTTAACTTTTTCTGTTTAACATATAACCTTCTAATTTTAAGCCAATGATATTGCGTGTTTCTTTAAAATCAATTCCTTCCGCTTAAAAATAAACCTGCAACAAATTTCCATTTACCATCCGTAATAATAAAGGAGACGCCGTAAAAGAATCGTTATTAACACCTCGTCCTCGCAGACTCGATTTGTCTGGATCTTCTCTCATTTCTTCTTTCAATTGCAGGATCCATAAAAACGCTGTGTCACACGCAACCCTTGCAATGCCCGTCGCAGCCGTGCCTCAACGGGGGCCTCTGTTCCGAGGGCTGGAATCGTTTCGTCTGCGACTGTACCGACACGATGTTCACGGGTCCGACTTGCGGAAAGGAAGCCGCGACCCTCAGCTTCAACGGCAGCCAACATATGGCCGTTACCATGGACAACGACGTCATCACCCAAACGGAGGACATAATACTGAGATTTAGGACCAGCAAACCGCTCGGTTTACTGTTGATTACCAGCACGATAGAAACCGGCGACCGTATTGAATTGGCGGTCGCCGCGAACCGGATTAGATTGGCGATGAGATTGGGCGTTAAGGAAAAGAAACAGGAGGACAAGGAGAAGGATAAGGTAAGCGATTGGCCGTGTATGTCTCTCCGTACTTTGGTGGACGTCTAATAAGGTTTATCGGGCTCCGTTTTTTTTTATTTCCGGTCGTTAATCACCTTAAAAACCCTACCCAGAACATCTTTATTACATAATTATACTTGTTTTCACTTTTTGCTTGCGTTTATAAGCGGTGGATTTGAGATAATTTCATTAAATAATGTATATGCATTTCGGTACATGTATCTATAAGGAATGCCCTCTTAATGTTTCACCTAATGGCTAACATAATCATTTTACTCTGAAGAATACAGGATGTTTAAAAGAAAAAGTAACATATCCAGTCCAAATATAGTACTCGGAAAAGAAAGAAGAAAGGTTAATGAACGTACAAGCAAACGCCTACTGTTTCAAATTTTGTATTTTAACAAATGCTTTAGTTAATACACTCCCCGACAAAAACTTAGACGCGGTAAGATGTTTTATAGGTTTTAAGGGTTACAACATTTCTTTGCGAAACTAGCAAGATATCTAATTAAGTTTTTATTCATAAAAGTAAAATAAACTTAAAAATATCTCCTCCAGTAATATATGAACTAAATAATAAATTATTACTCCAATGTTTAAATAATTTCTGCGACAAAAATTTAGACGCTCTGTTGCAAATGTAAAACAAAAATCAACAAATGAGTGATCAGTAATGCGTAGATCCTCAATTGTCCTTTATCACTTCCAATAGTCTGTTATTAATATATTTTTATTTATATAAATTTAACACATAATTTTGAGGGATATTCTGCCATTCAGTCACTATTGAAGCTTTCAGTTTCTGTACCGTGAAATATTGACGGCCTCCGCCACAAACGCGACGTGCCAATTCACCCCACATGTTTTCAATAATGTTTAAGTCTGGTGACCGCGCCGGCCACTGTAAAGTTTTAATCTTCTTCTCTTTAAACCATTCAGTAATGGTTTTTGCTTTATGAATTTGCGCGTTATCTTGCTGAGAAACAAAATTGCGCCCGGCCCATTGGTTTCCAAAACGTGGAAGATTGTCACGCAATAAGTCTTTATACGTCACAGATGTCATTTTGTTTGTGCAAAACACTATCTCACTTTTATCGCGAAATCCAATCGCTGCCGATATCATCACAGATCCACCCCCTAATTGTCCGGTCATTTTCACTTTTGGTTCCTTTCTCAGATCATGATAATAATGGGAGTACCCATCCGGTCCGTTGAAATTAAAACGTTTCTCATCGGAAAATATAACTTTTTCCCATTGTTTCTTCCAGGATACGTGTTCTTCAGCAGATCTCAACCTCGCTTCTTTGTGTTTCGCCGAAAGTGGCGGTTTTCTCAACATTTTCTTCCGTGATATTATCGGTGACGCCTTTAAAATCCTTTGAACATTGCGCCCGTGCGTTTGTACCCCCGCCTGTTCTGTAATAACTCTCGCCGACGCAGAAGAATTGGATGCACGCCGCAATTTCATGCGTTTATCCCGCTCACTTGCAGCTTTCGGTCGCCCCTGGGCTTTCGGTTTCCCGTAATTTTCCGGATCTTTTAGGAAATTTCTAACGCAATAATCGCTTCTTCGTAACCGACAAGCAATTTCCTTCTTACTAACACCAACCTGGTGCCAGGCTAGAACTTTACCCCTTTCTATCAAGGATAATTGCTTTTTTCTACCCATATTGCAAACACTTTATAAAATATAATTTCTCGTGGTGAAATGTGTACACTTTACCAGCACAACCACTGCATATAAAGAGAAGTATCAAATTAAAACATTTTTGCTTGTATTAATGTAATAAATGCACAGGGTCTAAATTTTTGTCGCATTTAAAATTCCTATTTTAATCTGGGAAAATCTCAGTTGCCCCTCATAAAGCAATAAATACCCAGAAATATCTATAAATTGACTATTTACATAACAAGTATTAATAACCCTCATTTACATTTTATATAATGTCTATAAACTTTGTTTGGTAAATAAAAACGATGCCGCGTCTATGTTTTTGTCGGATCGTGTATCTTCAAAATTAACCACTCAGTGATTTTTCTGATTGTAATTCTAATAATTTACTAACTTCACAGTTCCAATAATGACAAAATTAAAGGTAACTTTGAACACGTCTTTATACTTTGCTTCTTGCCAATTTTGGAATGTTCGACGTTAAAATCATACGTTGCTATGAATAAAAAATTAGGTTTAACATATCTAACAGAATATTGACTAACTCTAAGATTTGTAATTATTTCCGTAGATCCTTTTAGCCGGCCAAAACGTAAACGATAACGAATGGCACACCGTAAGATTCTCAAGACGTGGTGCGAATTTAAAGTTACAATTGGATAACCAATCGCCTCTCAGAGGTATTCTCAATAATATATAACATGTATCCAATGCGTTACCAATTGCTTGCTCCCGTTTCCAGCTGAAACTAGTCTAAAATATAACACCCTGCAATGGAGAACCATCCACCTAGGCGGCCTATATCACCAAGAAGAAGAGATAAACCTCAGCACAACCATGCCGAATTTTATAGGCGAAATCCAGCAGTTCTATTTCAATAACATTCCTTACATCGAGTTGGCCAGGTCTTCCAGCAGTGAGCAAGCGATTCCAGGTTTTCCAAATATAAAAGTTGCTGCTAAATTCGTTAAAAGGGCCACCGATAATCTGCATAAACCCGTAACCTTTCGTTCCAAGCACACTTTCATGGGATTGCCGATGTTAAGGGCGTACTCGAGCATACATATAGATTTTATGTTCAAGACTAGAGAAGCCAATGGCTTGATTATGTTCAATGGAGGCAAGAAAGAAGATTATATTGCTGTTGAATTAGTCGATGGTCATATTCACTATGTGGTTAACGTTGGAGATGGTGCGGTACATGTAAGGGATACTGCTAAGTCTCACCTTAACGATAATAGATGGCATACAGTTGGTGTAAGGAGACCATCTGCTAAGCAGCATACTCTTATGGTTGACGATGATGTTACTGTAACCACCAGCAAAAGCACTGGTAATTTAGAACTGGATGGCATATTATATTTGGGGGGAGTACACAAAGACCTCTATTCCCAACTTCCACAAGAAGACGTTAAATCTAGGCATGGTTACGAAGGATGTATTGCCGGATTGGATCTAAACGGAGAATCCCCGAATATTATGGAAGACGCTGTTGTTCATAGTTCGCTGGTAACGGCAGGATGTGAAGGTATTTCCGCGGTAATTATCATAAATCGTGCTTGAGTGAAATGTTTTTCAGGACAATCGCAAAAATGTAGCCATAACGTATGCGCCAATGGTGGGATTTGTGTCCAACAATGGAATTCGTACACTTGCGATTGTGAGATGACTTCCTACACCGGACCAACATGCTCTGATGGTAAGTGGACACTTTTGCAAATATTTTTTTTTACGCTTTATTTCCTTCGGACTTGATTGTTGTTCTACCAAAGCAGAGCGTACATCTTTCAAATATATTCATGTTGAGGCTTAAAACTTTTCAGGCTACCTGTTTCATAGAAATGCGAAATGAATCAATTTCCAAATTTTTTAATTTACGAACTAACATTTCTTACAGAATCTATAGCCTACGAATTCGGCCCTAATAGAGGTATAATCACCTATACGTTTCCCGAAGATAGACGACCGGAAATGCAAGAGGACACCATTTCTTTAGGCTTAATTACGACGAAGCCCGACGCTGTTCTTCTTCGTATAGTCAGTGGAACTTCTAACGATTATATAGAACTAGAGATAGTGAGTATAACATCGACACATAACACCAATACAATGTCTTTTACGCGTTTGGCGCGTTAAATTATAATACACTGGAAAACCAGATACGTTAATAAGATTCCAACGTAATTAAATTTAATTAGTGAAATAAAATTATCCTTAACACTATTCACGCTAAACCACACCAAACAAATGTTTCGTTTTCAGGTTGAAGGTAACGTCTTCATGGTCTATAATCTAGGTACCAACGATCACCCTCTAGGCGAAATTTCTGTAAAAGTAAACGATAACGCTTATCACGTGGTCCGTTTTAAACGGAGCGGTTCAAATTCTACGCTTCAAGTTGACGATTACAACGTTCAGTTTACTTATCCATCAGGTATATGCAGATCTAAAATTACCTCGGCGTACTTTTAAATAATTGGACTGCCTCCTTCGTATTTCAAGGTCATCAGCTTCAGGTGTTCAACAGTCAATCGCAGATCCAAATCGGAGGCAAATGGAGCAAGGGAAAATCGAGGATCGAGAGACCATTCGCCGGGATTATAGCCGGGGTTGTGGTCAACGGGATGAGGATCTTAGACTTAGCAGCCGAGAAGGATATTCACACTTTGATAAGAGGAGATGTACAGTTGATGACCGGCATATTAGATAGGCACGAGCAATTGCAAAAAATGCAACAGGTAAGCCCGCTTCAGGAAAATTCTTATCTAATACACGGAATAATGGGTTGCGCTATAAATGTTTGGTAAATAATAAAGATGCACATATAAGACGTAGAGCAGACAACTGACGTATTTTCCTGCTCTAGATTGCTTCACGAGGAATTCTATCGATCGTTATATGAAAGAGTTACACATTGGAAAATTGTGAAAACTTGCTAATATAATAAACCCTGCATGTACTATTGAACTAAAATATTTTTAATTGTCTAAGACTCCCGGTAATACCGGAAGTAGTTGTCAGCTTTATTAATTTAAATGAAATATCTTCATTCATATATAACATCATAAATTACTACAAGTTCTAAAGCTCCTTCAATCAAATTCGAAAAATTCAGCAGACGCCAATTCATGCATAAAACACAATAACACCAATCGATGCAGCCAATCTTTAAAAAAAAAAACCTTTATTAAACAATTTTTCTAACACCAATAGACCCCACCATCCGGTTTTCCTGGTGTAATGGACGATCTGGTGTTCAGCGGCGCCGGTTCCGGTTGTAATAACGAAGACGACGAGGACGAGTGCCCACCCTTACCAGAAGTTGGATCCGGAGACGACGATCTTATAACACCGGTCTACGTCCCGGCCACGCGACCTCCCGCCACCACCAAACCGCCGCATGCCTCTAGCACACAGGGACCCGGAGGTAAGCCTTGCGACGACGAAGACTGCTTCCCCGGATCAGGTTCCGGGGAAATTACGCTCGAAGAAACGACCGTGACATTCCAAGGAACAGGTACTTACTTGGATTCATCTGCAACGCCCAATCTACCACCACTAACATTACTATATCACAATTCTACACTCTGCGCATGTTTTAGAACGACCTTTAGGCACCCCGATTGTCCACACATCAACTTGCATGAAAAAAGAAAGAAAGAACAACAACACTCTGCGATATTATAGCTTTACAGAGATGTAGTGGGCGATTTTAGTTTTGTACAGGTGAATCTACTGGCAGAGCCGATGAGTACCAGTGGTTTGGGTATTTTTTAGCGTTTTGATATTACTCGCCCTTGATTAATTTGATTTCTTTCTTCTAGACAATTTAATTGTAAATATTTTTAACTCTTTTAGAATGCACAATTCTTATATTCGTTTGTTTTTCTCTTTTCTTATAATGCATGTTTCTCTAACACACTTTAATGTAAGTATTCCTACACGAAAACACATTGTAGATATTGAGGCGTTCGAAATCATTCAAAATTTTGCCATAAATAAGGCGAGAGACACCTTTAACGAATGAGAATATTCAAATCAATAGAATTACATCTAATAGTTAGGGACCGATATAGAGGTCCAACATTAGCTCCTCTCTGCATTAATGATCTTACTAACTATGTTCAAAAAGTAGATATTTTTAATAATAAATTACGCGAATTATTTGGTTACCGTGACAACAGTAAACAAAACATGCTGACATTGCTGCGATTCAAAACTTTGGACCCAAATAAGTACATGCAGTCAAATGCGAGTCTTGGATTTGGAAATTACGTTAATTTGTTTAGTTTCAATACAACATTTCGTTGCTCTACGTTGGTGTAGAACATTCTATTTCCAATGAACGCTAACTGAAATGTTGAACATTTTAAAATTTCGTGGCCACCTTATCTAATTTTAAAATAGTGGTCAATTAAAGCTGTTGTCAGAAACTGTTGCCATCATGTTGAAACCAGAAAAAAAAAATCTTTTTAACGGTAGTAAAATACGATATGACGCAAATAAGAAATAAGAGACGTAATGATAATGGCCAGAAAGAAACGAAATTTCATATAAATTTCGAGTAAACCATTAGATAGAGGAGCGAAAGTGGTCTCAGCAATATGTTTTTAGTTTTTCTCTGCAAAGCCAAATAAAGGTGTTAGAAGTAAAAGAAGAAAATGAGCGCTCTCGGTTTTTTCTATTTTTTTTGAACGATGAGCCACTGTTTGAGAATATCAAGTTCCCGTTTAACGTTTGAAACATCATCGGTACTTGATCATGCATAAATGCGGAAATAATTTTGAACGATTTCACTTAGAACCCGAAAATGCTGGAATAATTTCTTACACAACACCCTTGGATCAATTTATTCCAGCATCTGACTCCTAACAAGCATTTTAGCATAGAGCTACCGTACTAACAATCATTTTCTAGACGCCACCTCGACACTGGGCCAATTCTCAACGGACGCAGAAGGTACCACCTTCGATACATCAGAGAAAACCACTTCAGCGATCGCGAACGCCACCAGCCCCACCACAGAAGCCTCGACGATCTCGGAAACCCCATCAACGACCGTCACCACATCACAAGGTACCACAACCACCGAACAAATCCCCCTGCCACCCTATCCTCACGTTCCAGATACTCCAAAGACTACTTACGGTACCCGTTCACCACCAGGCACTAGACCACGCGAGAGAATCAACTCGGAGACCTCAGAAATCATCGCCCTGGTCATCGGAATCATCGCAGGCGCCTTGATAGCGGTTATCCTCATTATCCTAGTGATATTAAAGTTTAAGTCCAGAAGTGATAGATCGTATAAGGTGGACGACGGTAAAGGTTACCAACAAGGACCGAATACGGCGTTGTTAGGCAACGCTAGCGCCACAAATGGACAAACGCAGTACCAGATGAACGGTTCGCTGCGAAACGGGGGAGGGAGCGGTGATAAGAACGGTCAGATGCAGAAAAAGAAGCGCGAAAATAAAGACATTAAAGAGTGGTATGTATAAAAAGGTGATATATAAATAAATATGATGTTTAAAAGGAAAAAAAATTGAAGAAGATATTACAAGAAGAAATAAAAATAAAACAGAATTTAGAAAAACGTGGATATTCTGTGACTCCGAGCCATACTAAAATGACGTGTGTGGATTCCTAATTAACGATTTCGATTCAAGAGGAAGAAGAAGCTATTTAATGTCGAAGTATACGTTGGATATGTACAGGATGTTCGCTAAAGATGTGCAAATTTGAACGTAAAGCATAATAGATATTAATTTAATTGAATCAAACAAAACTGGCTAACAAAGCTAAATGATGACGATGTAAAGACACGCACGTCAGCACTCGGTCGATAATTTAAAGCTATAAAAGCTACATCCGTTTATTGAGCTTCTACGTTAATCACAATGACGTAGTTATTTCAGATATTTTCCTCCGGTGAGACACGCGTGTTGTCAGAGTGGCGATGGTGTTCGACGCAATGGCTTATTGACGGAAACCTAAAAAATGTCCGGTCAAACTTTGTTTCAAGGAAAATTCAATACAAAATGTATTATTTCTCGGATTTTTTATATTAATTGGTTTTTATGAAAATATTTTTATACTTATTTTTTCTATAAATAATAAATTTTCTTATTTTCTATTTTTTCAATAAAAGTAATTGTTGATTAAATGTTTTGCTGATTTTGAGATGTTAAAGACTTGTGCTTTTAAGATTGCTCCTAAATCTGTTTTGTTAATAAATTCAATTCGATTAGGCACGCGAGTCTCTGAAATAACTCCATTATTCGTTTTCGAAATAAGTTTCCGAAAAGAAAGGAACCCCTAACATAACAACAAATTATAATACTTACTACTTATGTGCGCTTTTCATCACTTTCATCGCTTCAACTTTGCTTTTTCATTTTAATAATATTTGTCTCTACCTCCAATTCATATCTCATATATTCATGTCATATATCTTGGTTTTCGTTCCTTTACATCTTAGTAAAATTTTTTACTTTTTCTTATCAAAGCAAATGATTAAATGTAGTTACTTGAAGTTACTGAACAATTTTTGTAATGTTTGATTTTCAGTTAATTTAAAATTTTGAATTGGTACACCTGATTGTCAATATTGACTTATGAATTGACACCTGTCAATTCGTAAGTCAAACGAATTACTGGAATGTATTTTTTTTTTAATTGCTTCCCATCACCATAAATTACATTTTTTGAGCAACCCCTTTTGAACTGTGTACTGCAGAAAATGCTTCGTACTATTTTTCATCGTCGTCTATATGTCAAAATTTGACAGAATAGAACCTGTCATAAATCTGAAGGTCATCCGCGTGTATTTCCTTATAGGGATTTTTGTTTGCAAAATTGCTAAAATATTTTTTTTTCTTTTTTTTTATTTCATATTTTTGTTTTACAATCTCCATTATTTCTAACGTCTTTTGCTAGCGGCAGTACCCAGCAAACAATAAAAACCTAACAAAGATAACATTACCTTTAAGGAACGTGTTTTTCTAATTATTAGTATACGTAATTTTAATTTTCTACTGACACGTACCAACAATTAAATTTTAATTCCCTTTTTTATCCCTGAATTTTATTATCAGAGATATAAACGTGTATTTGGTAAATTATTACATATATACATGTACTTTTATGATGGCGCATCGTGTACCTAAGAATTAAAGTATTATAATTTTTTTATAGCCAATTTTTAAAACGAGGAGTTTTATAACCTCAATAATCCTTATTCTAATCTAAAAGGTTTTATGCAATAGAAACGATCAGGTTGGCCAACACCTCAAGATGTAAACATTTCAAAAAGAGCATATGTTGCATTGTTCCTAACGTTAAAGAAAATAAAATAATATCTTTAGCGAACATCCTGCGTAATCGGAATGGTGAAAATTATTAATTAAAATTTCAAGGAAATCGAGTGATATCTTTACATTGTTCTTTAATAATTCGTAAATAATTCTATAAGAAACGAATGGACAGTATAATAATAATAAATAAATTAAATAATTAAAAAGAAAACTGTACAAAAAAGATAACGGGATTAATTACGTTTAAGGGAAAACAATTATATGTAAATCTTATATCTTAAATTAATTTTTGCTCATACACAGAAAGAAGTAATTACATCATAAAGGATAAAGCGAAATTATATTGAAACAAAGAGAATTGTTTGTTTATATGCTATGCGGTATATTGTGTTGTTATTTTGTGAAGCGATGTAAGTGATTAAGTCGTATATATTTATCACATCTTCTAGATCAAATCATATATATCCATGACTAAAATTGTTTTTAAAAAACAATCGACAACACCATTCTTCAAAATGCTTCTTACCTGCAGGATGTTTTAGAAAGTACTACTGAAACTTTTAAATTCGTTTTTGTTACAAGAAAAAAAAATGTTAACTTATATCGTATTTTTCAATTTATCAAATTACAAAAGATTCTTTGAAAAAAATACAAAAAATGGATATACAACCTGATTTTCGACCCTCTCCATGGAGATCTTGCTTATTATTGGAGATGAGGGTAAATTTTACGTTACGAACCCGAAGAAAACGCGGAAATATAACAAATGACGTTCGAGATTTAAAAAAAAATAATAAAAAAATAATTTTCTCATTTTCTTCTTCTACCTCTAACATTTTTATTTAGCCTTAAAGAGAAAGGCCACATTCGATCTTGTATCTAATGGTGTACTCGACATTTTGGACTTTGAGCAACCTAAATTATCTGGGAAATTTAAAAATCTACCTGGGAAGTCTATTTCACTTACATCGCTCTATTGTAACATGTAACATTGTATTTAATTTCGAAAAAATACACGTGCATATGTACCTAAATACATATATCATATTATATCCTACCTGTTGGAAATACATGCGGAAGAAAACGATTATTTTACCCTTGCTATACATACCCAGCAGACACGGATTATTGTACTATTTGTAGAGATACCGGCCATTCAAGCCGAAGGGGGAAGTTTTTTGTGTTCATATTTACTATTTCCTGAACTAATTAAACGTAAGTTATATTTAATCCTATTTCTATACGATACGTAATAAATAAATGTTAGTAAAACGATGATGTACCTATGGATTTGTTAAACATTCAAAGAAGCGAAGTGTTGCGAAAGGTTTCGAAACTTATTTTATAAGTAGTTTTAGAAATTTGAGGTAATGGCATGTTTGCACTGCTACTCTGTATACTACAAGCATACAATAGTCAAACGAAAGGATACGTGAGATATCTAACGGACGATTAAATGAAAATTAAAAAGACTGTTTTATATGAATAATGTACAGCGTGTCTATCTAGTGCACAGATTGATAATAATTTCTTTCCTTCAAATCAAGCATACAAGTCCTGCATAACAGAATAAATCAATATAATCAAATTTATAGGATTTTATGTTGAAGATCAATAAATCAGGAGAAATTTAGAATAATCGGGAGATCTGGCGACCATTTACGTTTACCGAATCACCTACTCATACGTGTATTACTACTTCCGGTTTATTATTTCACATTTCATGCGTTCAAAACAATCTTTATGGGCGTTTTATATTAAAGTTTATATGAAAACAATTTATCTTAGCCAGTTTTTATTTAAACATTTAAAATTCTTCTTTTTTGTTGGGTGGTACCGGTTGCGTTATTTAAATAAGAATCCTTTTACGTTTCAGAATTTATTTGTTCCTTTTTCAAAAAAAGATCTTTTTCCTTTTTACTAATTATGTCACAGATCGTTTTTTATATTATAAACTATAAATTCAAAATTTTTAATTTGCCTTAAATTTTTCCTCTTTTTTTATAGTTTGATTTCTATTTCTTTTTAATTAATTAAGTTTACTTACTTTGAACTTTATGGGCACACATCTTTATTTTGTGTTGTACACCTTAATTGGTGTAAGTTTTAATTTTAAATTAACATTAAAATAATACATATAATTATTATAATTATTTATTTAATATTATGTTGCAGTACCAAAACTTCGTTTGTAAAAGTTATTTTCCAAATTAAAGAATGTTGCATCTAAACATGATTGATTTCAATTCTATGTTTAGATGCAACATTCTTTAATTTTCAGCAATACAATCAATAAAAGAAAATTTAAATTAATTTCAAAAAACATACACCTTTAATCATGATTGACTTCATTGAAGCTCTAACGCTATGTTAGATAGAAAAGAATATATTCACACAAGTATAGAATAAGCGCACAAATCTTTGGG
Organism: Oryctes borbonicus; assembly: GCA_902654985.2. Lineage (NCBI taxonomy): Eukaryota > Metazoa > Arthropoda > Insecta > Coleoptera > Scarabaeidae > Oryctes > Oryctes borbonicus. Next base: position 5,274,651 of record LR736861.1, on the reverse strand, counting down.
GCTATTGTTTTAGCGAGAATAATTGTTACAGGTTAAAGAGTATTTAAAGAAATGTGACAAAAAAAGACCATAAAGATTCAATAAATGATCTTAACAACATATTAGTAAATAAATAAAAGTTACAGTTGAGTCGTGCACAATTGTATATAACTGATGTATTTAGAATTTAAAAAATAGAGCGAATTTTATGGAAAAACAAAACTAGGTACAGAACGAAAAACCGAGAACAAGCTGGTCTGTAATATCGAAAATATAAATAATAAACTGTATGTCTTTCAAATAAGTATTGCCGCCATTTACAATATTTTCTTAATTTAAAATTTAAGCTCGCAAAAGTTCAAACTAAGTAAACTCAATTAATTAAAAAGAAATAAAAATTAAATTTATACTTTATAACATAATTAAAAAGAAACATCTCAGATGTAATAAGGAAAAGGGAAAAAAATTGAAAAAGGAATCGACAAATTCCGAAATGTAAAAGGATTCTCATTTAAACAACGCAACGCTTACAACCCAACAAAAAAGTACAATTTGAAAACAATTTAAAATTAACACCAAAAAGTTAAAGGGAAGAATAGAGCCAATAATTAAAACTAAAACACATATGATTACAGTACTTCGTAAAAATTTCTGGAAAACATTAAATTATACACAGCGATATATATATATATATTTAATAGTTAATTTCAAACCTTTGTATAGTTTTATTGCATCACCCAACAGAAAATCTACATACATAAGCAATCTTATGCATCGAAACAAGTATAATTTTAACAAAATATATATAAACTAAAAAAATAAATATAAATATAAAAAATAAAATATAAAAATAATAAAGAATAAAAATAAACAAAATAAACAAAAATTAATAAAAATAATATAAAAATAAATAAAATAAAATAAATATATATAAAAACTCGCAATTTTAATAAAAACAATACAAGAAACATAATTACAGGAACACACGAACTACTTTTACTCTTCTTAAAAGGTGTTTCCTTTTTTTTTCTTACACTCGACCCTCCCTCTTCAGCATCCAGCAATAGTCCGCCATCATATTGGCCTCCCATCACCCTTGATATCTTTTTTCTATTTCTTTAATATCATGGTAGAATCGCTCATCCTGAAGAAGCTCTTAAAGGTGTTCATATTTCTCTTTCAATTGGGTTGAATGGCAAACAGGAATAGAAGCACAAATGTTGCCATAGTTAAAAAAAAAAAACAATCTTTAGACTTTTCCCATTCATATTGTAGTTCCTGATTAAATCATTTAGCTATTCCTACGAAAACAGCTGAGGTACATTTTCATTTGAATATGAGGGTTGAAACACGTCCGTCTTCGCTCTAGCTAAGATTTCGTCATCTTCCTTTTCATCACTAACACTTTTCAGGCCAAAGGGTATAGGGATATCAACACCGAGCTATTTTCAATTAATACCTTGCTTTTCTGAAATGAAACCTCTCGGTTTGTTCCTCCAAGACTTGATTAACATTTTTCTATACACTCTTCTAAGTCTCTTCTTGCAATTGTTGCACCATTAAACAAACATTTTTATTATCTCGTCCTAGCACTACATGTATTTTAATGAAAAACTTGTTTGCATAATTTCATATTTCCTAGAGAAGAACAGGAAGGGAAGACGTAGGAAATGTTCATAGAAAAAATTCTAAACGAACTTTCCTATCAGCTTTTGAAAAAATATTTCATTAAAAAAAAATTAAATATGAACTAAACTTGGCAATGATTTCCATGACAATCTTGCAAAATCTAATTAATATAAAAGAAATTTGGATGTACTGAAGTAAACTCTAAAAAATACTCAATCGAATAACATTTTAGTCACCACTCTAGCATATAGATCGGGCGTTATAAAAACATTCCGCAAAAATCCCTTGTCTCAATTATTTCAACAAAATTATTGAAGAAATTCCACAGTTGAGTTGAAGGGAAGCATGCAGTGTATTCCATTTAAAAGGGTAAACTTTAACTACCGAATACAGCGAAAACTGAACATCCTGTAACCTTCAATATATTTTTATTTGGCAAGATTTTCTCTGAATCATTCACGCACTACGTGGACACTTTGTATATATACTTAAATTTATCACGAATCATATCATATTTACTATATTATGCATGTATAAATTAATTTAAAACAACTTGTTTAGAGCAAAGAAAATAATTCCGTTAGTAACTAGAAATTTACACCTAAAGTGCTGTTAAACAAAAAAAAAAAAAAAATATCAAAGAGAATGTTGTGATCCTTCCTGAAACAAGATCCGTGTCTGATACATACAAATATAACTGTGGGTCTTATACACGTACGATTTTCTGTTTATTAACCTAAAATTGCCTATACTCCACCGAAGAAACATGAATTAACTTGCAGATCCTGGTACTACCCAGTACCTACTAAATATGAGAATTAAATAGCAATACAAAATGGTATAGAATACGCAGGTTATATGAATTTATTTCAGACTTAGTTGTTAAAATCTGTTGTGTATAAAAAGAATTGTATGTAGATTAGTATTTTGTATTATACTTTTTGAATTCGGTTAGAGCTATAATAAAATGGCGTATATTTGGATGTTATAAATTCTTTCCTTCACGTTAGCAAGACGGCGCTAATTCAAAATTCGATTTAGCAAGGACATAAAATAACATAACGCAATGGTAACTGATGATAACTCTCGCCATGGGTGTAGATACGTATTTCAACGCTTTTGGTGGACATACCAACAAAACACGCAATCCATGTATGAGTGGACGTCCTTGGATATAGCAAGGTAATCTGAAAAGATGCCAGTCTAACACTGATATTACTATGTTTTTTGCCAAATTTAAATAGCGATTGGTGTCTTGTTCTGCAAAATAGGAGTTTACGAATGTATTGATCTCCTCATCCGATGAAAATCTCTGATCTCCGTACAAAACCTTGAGCCTAGGAAACAGAAAAAACTCACTAAGAGCCAGATCCGGCCCTGGTAAGTGGTTTATCAATTCGAACTCCAATTCGTGAACTTTTTCCATGACGATCGCTGAAGTGCGAAACGATGGAACAAAATTTTTTTTCTGCCTTCAGCTTGTCACGTAATCATGCATAGTATACCTCCGCTAATGTTTTTCCTCTTTCAAGATAGTCGATTATCGAGCCAAAACTTTCCTGGCCGATTGAACAGTCTTCACCTTATTTGGAGCCAATTAACTCTTTGTGCAGTGTTTCGACTGTGCTTTGGATTTAGCAGTGTACTGGTATATTCAAGTTCCGTCTACAGTTATTAATCGCCACAAAGACTCCAGACTTATTTCGTTTAAACCGCTTCAACAGGGCTTTAGAAATGCTCATTCGAATGCGTTTTTGGTCTTGAGTGAGCAAGCGCGGCCCTTAACGCGTGGTTAGCTTTTTCATGTCCAAATCATCAGTCAGTATAAGGCAAGCGTGTTCCTTCGAGGTGCCCGCAGCCTCCGCTAATCATCATCATAATTTAGTGACAGTATGTACAAAAAACCGAAGAGAACACGACGAATATCATTGGCAACCGCAGCTACCAGTGTCGGTCATTAAATACTTAAAAAAAGATAGAAAAAGTATTTTCTGTAGATTTTTATTTATTTTTCAACATAAGCTCCATTTAATAACTCACTTATACACTTTTCCAAGCGTTTCTAAGCCTTCCAAAAAGTAGGATTTCAGAAGGTCCTCAAAATAGGCATCTGTTTGGGCGATAACTTCCTCCTTCGACGTGAACCATTGACCGTCGAGATATTTTTTCAAATTTGGAAATAAAGAGAAGTCACTGTGGGGCAAATCCTGTGAATACGGTGGATGTTGTACAAATTCGAACTTTAATTCCATAACTTTGGCCATCGAAACGGCGCAGGTGCGCGCCCGTGCGTTATAAGATCTTTTTCTTTTTCAAATTGGGACATTTTTTCTCGATTTCCTCGCTCAACCAGTTCAATAACGACGCATGATACTTTCCACCTATTGTTTGTTTTTTTTTCCAAGTAATAAATGTTATTATTTCTTTTAAGATAACTGGGATAGCTCACTCCTATCAAAATGCATGGATTTCCTCAAATCCACAGGGTTGTCCTAAACCTCTTAATTTCATGCATATAAACATTTCTAAGTCTTATTGTTACAACTTTTTGCATGGCCATTTATCCCAGTTTAGTTTATTGGATATTCGTCAAAGCGAAGGGCCACGCCGGAACCGCAATGTGCTTTATTCAATTCATCCTTTTGATAAATAAATACGTCCTCTGAAAAAAAATAAAATTCTACTGCTGGTGTTTTTTTCCGATTTTTTCCGTGAAAAGTGCATATACAAAGTATTGCAGAACGATCAGAACGATTTAAATATTTTTACTTGAGATAACCAAGTTCTATGATAATAGAAACTTATAAGCCGAAGGACAAAAGTAATATGATACGATGGGTAAAGTTGTGAAGAAGCTGCATGTCGAAGCTGATGAAAAAGTAAATGGGTTGTTTGAGAAGGTAAGTATAATCAGCAGAAATTGCATTTTTTAAATTTCGCAGATGATTTAGGTTGGTAGTTGCAGCGATAAAGAAATTTGGCTGTACGTTAAACAATTGGCGAATATGCTGGAAGTACCAACTTAAAACGTCCACGAAATTTTAAAAATGCCAACTGTAATTATCAGTTTATAAGATGAAATAATGAACATGAAAATATAAAGATTATTTTAATAAACGTAGCGACATTGTTTTATGGTTTTTAAGTGTTCCTTTTCACAATGATGGTGTAGGAGTATTTAATAATCGCTCCAATATAAAAAGTTTATATTTCATTCAAAGGATGAAGTATACAACGAAGTTAAAAAAATATTTAGCTCTTATCGAAAATTTTAATTCTATTTGTTAAAATATCTTGAGTATATTTCAATATTTTATTCTAATGATCTGTAAAATAATTTAATACAATTTCCATATCAATCTGACATAAAATAATTCATTCAACTAAATCAAGCCTTGCCTTTTATTAAAGGCGATTTTTTAGTATTTTTTTTAAATATAAAAAAAATTATTTCATTCAAAAAATTTAAAAAAATTAAGATTATAATAGTAACTGCGATTTCCTGTGATTGTTGCTTCCATACTCAAGTCATATGATCTATTAATATCTCTGCGAAAAGTAGATTAAAAAGAAGAAAGTATTTTTGGAAATGGATGGTATATTTAAAAGAATATAACGGCAGATATCTACGAAATTATTTTAACTACCGTAAAACATTAAAAAAATATCTGTGACATTAGCACACATACGTATCTTCTTAAAATATACTTTTTTTTTTTTAAATAAAAGAATAGAAGAGATTTCGTAAGAGAATAATACAGTTCTCACTTAATTTTAAAATTATTTTTTTTTCTTATTTTTGAAACATAGTTTAAGTTGGTAATGACATGAAGTGAACTAAGAAAAAAATGTTAAAAATGTATACTAAATCAAGATACCAACTTAAAACATCCGCGAATATTTAAACTCGAAGATGTTTTGTTTAAATAATATTGAAGCTTATTTTTTAAATTTATACGTGGTTGAGAATCCCCAATATATTAAATTAATAAATATTAACGCACAGCTCACAAAAAAGGGAGAAAATACCTGAAAACGTTAATAAAAATAGAAAGATTTTGCTTGCTTATTTATAACTAATTTCGATACAGATTACAAATAATAAAGTTATGAATAAATTGAAGGCTACTTGTTGCATTGTGTCGAAATGAGAGTTAAACTTTGTACCGCATCTTTTTATTAGCAGCTTACCGGTCCACGTAGTTTTATTTTCTCTTGAACCATGAAATAAATCGATGAAACACGTGGCTTATGTACACGCACATATAGGAATTGTGTGAATAATTTCGTTTTAGATAATGCGAAAGCGGAACAGTATCTCGCAAGCCAGTGCTTACAGAAATATAATGCTGAGATTTTAGGTTAAGTTGTACACCTCATCTATTTTTGGATCGTAAAATTTATTCCGATATAATTATGTAAATACTGACTGAAAATGTCACAGATAATGCTAATAGTGGCCTCAGCACACCTGGTATTTTGTCCGTTTACCAAAGTTGAAGAAAGCTTTAACCTACAAGCAATACATGATCTTCTCTACCTCAGAGAAAATCTCAGTCAGGTATAACTAAAGCAAGGCATTGCATTTTACATTATTTATGGAAGAGTTACAACTATTTTTAGTATGACCACCTTGAATTCCCAGGTGTTGTGCCAAGGACTTTTATTGGAGCCACGTTTATCTCGTTTATTATATCACCGATCATTGCTCTATTTCAATATTTCGATATAAGCAAATTCTGGTCTCAATACATAGGTACGTATGAATCCAATAGATGTAAATATGAACAAATTATATTGCAATAAAATTGCAGTTAGAGCAGCGTTAGCTGGTACTGTTATATATTCGTTCCATCAATTTTCAAAAACCCTCGAGGAGATATTCGGTTCCCGATGGCTGCAATGGTTCTTCGCTATCACAGTGACGCAAAGCCATTTTATGTTTTATTTAAGCCGCACGTTACCAAATACGTTTGCATTACCTTTAGGTGAGAAGGTATTTCGTATACAGCTAGAGTTGTATGTTAACATAATTTTATTTACGATTTATATTTGCAGTATTGTATGCATTACGCGCGTGGCTGAAAGGTCACCATATGCAATTTTTAGTGTGTTCTGGTGCTGCGATTTTAATATTCCGTTTTGAAGTAATTTTATTCCTCGGAGCCCTTTTGCTTTACGATTTATATTATAAACGAGTATCGCTGCTACAGTTAGTAATTATTTCCTTGTAAAAGCTCTTCATTAAACTAAGATTTTATTACTTATAGATTGCTGAACATCGTTATTCCCGCAGGAGGCTTTATAATAGGCACTACGATTTTCCACGATTCGATATTTTGGAAACGACCATTATGGCCAGAGGGGGAATTGCTGTGGTTTAATATTGTGGAGAATAAAAGCTCCGACTATGGTGTATCCTTTGTTTACTAAATTAATTTGTTTGCGCACAATTTAAACTCGCATATATTTTATTAATTGCCTATAGACATCACCTTTTCTCTGGTACTTTTATTCCGCAATCCCACGAGGCATGGCTGCTTCGGTATTCTTGATTCCTTTAGGTTTATTTATGGACCAACGAGTTAGAAAAATATTTATTCCAACTATATTTTTTGTATTTATATACTCTTTCTTACCACACAAAGAATTACGATTTATAATATATGCTTTTCCCTTTTTAAATATTGCGGCTGCTGCAGCATGTCATCGAATGTAAGTATAAAACCCTTTAAATTACTATTATATTATAGGGTGACTAAATTTTGCGGAACAGTTGACGTATAAGGCAGTATTGGAATCTGAATAAATTTTTCAAAAACATTATATATCGTCTCCTTCATGTATCGATCGTTGCAATCTCCACCTTGTGTAGGATGAGATAATAATACGAGATTCTTCAAAACTACATTAAAACTTACTATACAAAACTCATGAATGTACAAGAGTAGCACAATCTATGAATTATTCCCACATATACAGGGTGAACCAAAACCGTGATATCTTGTTAGGTAAAATTTTTTGGTTGATTTGATTTCGAAATTGTACGAATTCTAAATATCCTCTATAATATTGTAAAAATTGCATTTTTTCTACATAATTCTCGAAAGGTTTGTGGATTTTGGAAGAGCCTGTATATTATTCAATTAAGCTAAATTTTATTGTAAATTAATACATTTTAAAATTGCAGATGGGAGAATAGGTTTAAGACGCCATTGTATCATCTTCTATCACTAGGAGTAACAGCCCATTTAGTTGTTAACCTACTATTTACATTGTTCCTACTAAACATATCAACGACCAACTATCCTGGCGGTGTTGCTATTACTCGTCTGCATCGTTTAGCTCAAAACGAGACCAATGTCCATGTTCATATAGACAATCTAGCCTGCCAAACTGGGGTAACGCGATTCCTGCAAATTAGGCCTACATGGATGTAAGTAAACTTATTACAGCTAAATTATTAGATGATATACTTATTTTTTTCATAACTAAATGGTCAATAAACTTTTAATTTGTTCCTTTTCGACAGATATAACAAAACGGAACACATGATACATGGAAGCCCTGAAATGTACCAATACACCCATCTAATCGTAGAGGCCAAAAGTAAATTCTCACCAAATTTGAAGCCATATCACAACACCCATGAAATTATGGACTACATCGAAGCCTTCCATCAAGTCTCCTTCGATTATCTTACAATTCCACCTGTCAAGGTCAAGACAAAACCCGTATTATTTCTGCTACGCAGAAAAGATGATTACCTCAAATATATGCCAGATGCGTCGAAATACAAGGAAGAAGATGAGGCGGAAGTAGAAATCGAATATGATGAAAGCGAGAGTATCGAATCGCTTGAGAGTGATCACATAAGAAAAGAAAAACAAAAGCTGAATTTGGAGAAGCTTCGAAAACAATTACGTGAGACATACGAAACATCTGATGAAACTAATGATGGTGCTCAATTAAATGCTATTAATGAAAAAGAGGTGGTACAAGAGAAAATTATCGAAGTAAATAAAAAATCCCAGAAATCTGATGTCCCGAAGAAAGAAGATAGTACAAGTAAAACAAAGGAAAAACTTAACGTCCAACCCAAGCACAAGGTAAGCATTAAGGATTCAATTCGAAAAATCAAAGAGGAAGACGCTAAGATTCCCAAAAGCAGCGAAAGGAAATCGAAAAAATCAACTGGTAGCATCGAAAAGGGTCGAGTAAAAGAAAACATCCGAAACATCATAAAACAATTTAAAGAGGAGCAAATTACAAAATCATCTGAAGAGAAGCCAAGAGGTACGAAGGATAAAATCAAAGAAATCATTGAAAACGAAAAGAAAATATTAGAACAAGAGGAATTAATAAAATTACAAAGCCAAATTCTCTCGATTATTGAAAGCAATCCTAATATCGTTAATAAAGACTCAATTAAAGAAAAGATTGAGAACATAGTTTCGAAGGATGCTAATGTTGCAAATTTAAAAGCAGACGGGAAAGAATTCAAACTGAAAAAACCAGTTGAGAAGAAAAAATCAAAAACTAAAGATACTAAAACCATCGAAGACAAGATTATGAGCAAAGAAATTGAACACAGTCAAAAATCAATTTCAGGCAAGAGCAAAAGTGATGAAGCACAAGTGAGTAAATCGAGAGATTCGCTAGAAAAAAGTATTGTAATTGAAGATGAGGAATCAAGCGAAATATCGGACCAGGCAGTAGCCCATTTTGAATATGATGAGAAAATGGATACCTATTCTCCGTTGGAAGCCGAGTTCGAAGCTGCCAGCGAACATTTAGAGAATATTATGTTGATGATTGAAGAGATTGTGAGCACTATGGAGGTGGAGGAGGAATCATATGATACTGAAGATGAAGATGATTGATATGTTGTTATTTTAATAAATAAAGAGTTTGGATTGATTCGGCCTCTACTTCATGTAAATCAGTGATGGAATAAAACCCGTTTTACGAATTACACTTTAATTAAATAATGTAATTCGTTAAACGTATATTTTATTCATTAATTAAATAAAGAGTTGTTTGGAATTTTTCTTGTATATCCTACCATTCTCATTGCCAATTCCATCTAAACTTTATTCTTCCGGGCTTATCTGTTACGTCATTGTTTTTGCCTACAACCGAGGAATATATACAGTAAATTTGGCTATGACGAATAACCGAATAGAAGGACAACAGAAATATTGAAATTACAAAGAATTCACGCCAACTCATTTTGAAATATTTTTGGTCAATAGGAAACATTACACCGAAAAAATGTTGCCAATTCGCATCCATAAGGGACCTTTACTCCCAGACATTTTTATCCGTGTACTTAACATTTATTAAATATTTGAACCGATGTTTTTTGTAAAAATGTTATTAAAAAAATAACGCTCTATGGAATGGTAAAGTAAAATTTAAAGTTCCCATTTAAGAGAATCACGCGAACAAGCGTGCAAATTTCAAAATAATGAAGAAAAGAAATAAAGTATTTTCAAATGTACAAGGCCTTGATCGGCCCAACTGCCTGTACGAAATTTACCTCGTAGAGGTAAATCGCCGGGCGCTTTGCCGAAGTCTTGCGACTTTCCGCGGTCTGCTGCTGGTTCCCTTTGGCGGGTAGGGGATCTCCCGTCTTTTCCCTCCTGTCAGGCTTCCTCTTCTTCCTCCCCTTGGAAGCGGTGGTCCATTCGTCTGGAGCTCTCCTCCTCCGAGCTGCTGGATAGTAGCTCCTCGTCCGTGAGGGCTCTCTTCTGGGCTGGTGGTAGAACCACCGGTCCCGGAGGATCCCGGGACGACCGACAGATCGGTCATTCCGGTTTCCGTGACCGGGTGACACGGAGTCGCTATTTCGATGACTCTGTCTATTCAGTACAACGCATTCATAACTGTGCATATCCCGTGATCCCCCTCAATACAACGCAGAATACATTTTTCAAAATGATTGTAGAGCCATCTGTGTATGAATTTCATTACCATTTCCTAGCAGAAATGATTCTACTCTTAACTACTAAATTATTTTTAATATTTACATAAATTTTATAAAAAAAATATTCTACAAACATTAACATTTATTTACAAATAAACCAATTTAATTTAAATATTCATTAACCATATAAATTTAATCTAAATATATTTCACTTTAAATTTTGCCGGTGATTTAAGTTGGTGGTGCCGAGAAGAAAACAAAACCACCTACATAGATCACCCGCTAAATTTGAATGAAAGACATTTGTTGAATAAAGATGTTTCATTAGGAATAATTCTTAAACAATCATCAACATAAACTTGTTAAGTTAGAAAATGTTTGCGCTTTGATAACATTCCGGAAGCTTGTGTAATTTTCCGCTCCTAAAAGATCTTGTTTCTATTTCACGTCATCTTTAATATTACAAAAATAATGTAAACCCTAAAGTTACTAATAATAATAAATAAAATATTTGGAATACAAATTTATTCAAGATTATCTGAAGTGGAAAAAGCTAAGAAATTGTGCTGCCAACGGCTCAAAAACATAGAATTTACTTGTGCTAGCATGGCAATTCTGTCACACAAAACATATGTTACCATTCTTTAAAAATGTCAATATTTTGAGATTATAAAATTGCAAATTAAAGGGCATCTAATTCAATGAGCGAACAAATGGCAGTAATTGATAAAGCCAGAGACAGGTTTCCATTTTGCATAGTATGGACGCCAATACCTATCTTAACGTGGTTATTTCCAATAATCGGACATATGGGTATAGCATTATCAAATGGTGTAATACGAGATTTTGCTGCTCCGTATACAGTGACAGAAGATCACATGGCTTTTGGCAGACCCACAAAATACTGGCAACTAACACCATCGAAAGCCAATGGGGGAGTTGGAGGTTGGGATCATGGTGTAACCGAAGCTTCAGAAATTTACAAAGGTCGAATGCACAACTTATTCTGCGACAATTGTCATTCGCATGTAGCTAGAGCATTGAATATAATGAATTATAACAATTCTAATAGCTGGAATATGGTTAAATTGGCTCTATTAACGTTGATTTATAGCAAGTATGTGAGTTTTGCTGGATTCCTAAAGACATGGTTGCCATTCTCAATTTTAGTGATTATTTGTGTAACCATCGTGATGTTAAATAAATTTTAGGTTATAAATGAATTTATTTAAACATATACAACATTTTCAAATAAGTAATTGTGTTAAAAAATATTGGAGTGATAATGCTCCAGGTTGTTCGAGGTGTAATTTTACCATCTTTCCTTGTACAATACTGCATGTTGTCTTGGTATTACTTAGCTGCATTCCATAGAAGAACAAAAGAAATTTTTTAATGTCAATAACAGCACTAACTACATTTAATTCATCGCCATCATTCTCACCATCACTATCAGGTAAAATAGTCTCACCAACTGAAAGAAAGAAAATAATTAAATGTAAGGGGTAATTTAATTCAAAAATTGTACCTGCGAATGATTCTACGCTTAAATCTGGAAAGTGAGCAGCCATTGTTACCATATTAGTTCTGATCTTTAATGTTAGACGACCATATTTATTTGCAGACACAATCAACGAATGAGTTATACTTTTCATCCTTTCTACGATATTTTTGATATGCTTCAAACTGGGCATTTGTATAGATACCTGCAATACATACAATTACGAATAAATAAACATTAACGTTTTTGGTTAACGGTTCACATGAAAATCATTAAATTGGGGCTCCGCATAGTCACTCCAATATTTAACTAGTATTACTTCAACTGGAATATCATGCACACAATGTCTATTCTCAATTCCTTCCTCAGACGACTGAAAATTTTACGACTTATTAACGTTATAGATAAAGTTGAAACAAACAACTTACTTGCTCGATCTCTAATGTAATGCATGGAGTTTGTTTATTTGTTAATTTTATTTTTAAAGAATAACCATTATTTTTTAAAGTCGATAATGATTTGGATAGCATAACTAGAATAGTCTACTATTAATTGTAAATATATTATATAAATTATTGTTACATTACTCGTGGATAGTAATAAATAGATTTCATTATGTTCGTCGTTCATCCCAGACACATTATACTCCTTAAAATAAAATTCTCCTGGTAGTTCGCACCATACAAATGGCTTTTTAGTTCCCGATCCTTCTTCCGATATTATAAAGTATAACTTCTTGGTTGTTATACGCATTACACATTCTTTGGCTAATTTTGATAGACTGTATGCAACGTCTAAAGAATATAATAAATGCAAAGAGTAATAATTCATTCTACGGAAGAAACACATTTTCTTACTTGCAAATTCACGCATCGCTGCTACATCGACCATTTTCCCACGAAACTTCATATTGATAGTTTAGCTATAGGGCCGTTAAATACTAGTAAATTTCTTTATTTTTTTTTTGCAATTTGTAGGTTAAATCAAGCAATTTTTGGGAAGTTGTCTATTACATATAAACTGTATTTTATAGACACTTGGACAAAATAGGCAAAACCTTACACTTGAAACGACTAGACAGATTCGTCTTCTGTCGAGTCTCGGGAAGATCGGTAAACAAGACGGTGTTACTCGAGAATCGACAACACACGAGCCTGTCTAGTCGCTGGGAAATCCGTCCGTTACCTATCGTTACTATTTGGATGTTTAAAATCCTATTATTTTCTATTCTTTATTAATATTAATAATAACGGGAAAACCAGGTAAAATACAAATGTTGAAAATAATTAATTATTATTTCTTCTTATTGCGTTCTATTAAATGTAAATTCTACTATATGATTAATAATGATAGCAAGGACTGTGGCGTAGTATGGTAAATAACACATAAGTATCGGCACCCTCCGCACCAAACAAGTTTAATTTATTATATAGTAATATAATAATTAATCCGGGACGGCCGTTTCGAGGACCCGAATGTTGTCTTTTGCTCCTCGTTATATATCCTATTCAGCAAAGCGGAACAGAAATAGGATATATAACGAGGAGCAAAAGACAACAACAGCAGTCTTTAGAAATCTTCTGAAGAAGCTGACAGGATGGTCAGCGAAACGTCAAGTAAAATATTAACTACACGACATCACCCGAAAGACATTTCTACTATTACAGGTTTCTGTTTCTATTATAATAAGAGGTTGAGGTTTCGCACATTGTTTATTTTATATCTTTTTTTTTATAATTGTTTGTATACACACATATAATACAGCTGTTATCGATGAAGCTGCAATAAGCTTCCTCTTATCCACCTTTTGAATTCAAGACAAATAACACATTTACTTTAATTAGAGTAATATTTTCCATTATGTTGTTATCTTTTAAAATCTAAAAGACTGACTTACTAATTAATTGCAAGTGCTAATTGTTTCTTTTTTATATTTGCTGTAACTGGGCATAGTATATCCCTTTACGGGGGAGTATGAAATCATATCAACTAAATGCAATATGATTGCAATCATCTATTTAATTACTAGTAAAACTGTTTGTATAAACCATAAGCGCTACACTTGTGGCAATACTGAAGCTTGTCTTAATTTGCAAATATTACAGCAAAGGCCTCAATTAAAATATCAAGTTTTTATTGTCATGTAAATAAGGGAATGCATAAAACTATCTATAATGGCTACATCCTCCCTTCTTTTGAAGTTTTCTAGGTCCACTTCTCTAGGGTGAATCGATCCCCATCTCTGTATCTTCACATTCTTTTACATATCCTCATCCTCTTTTAAGTTATGATACAAATTGTTTTTTGACGATACACAGAACATGAGTTTTGGGTAATAGTATGTTAACTTAGTCCCAATTGTGGAAGTAACAAATGGAATGTATCCAGGATGTACACACCAGCATGCTGTTTTGGACCTCAAAAATTATATATTCAATGCTATTTGTTTTATTTCTTCAGAGTATCTCCTGCCTTTTGCAGATTTTCCTATTACGTCAATCTGCACGTTTAATAATGCACCAAGATCCTGTCTTCTGCTTCTGATTCCTTCCTAAGTTTGAAGCTCGGTTTCTCCTTTTGAGGGCTCTGACTGGACACAGAAAGGCTCGCTTGTAGTCCCACATTGTTTGAATTACTGGGAACTATCTTCTCTTCTTCCACATGAGCACTTGTAAAATATATATGTACATATTCATCATCTATGCAACGTAATCATTTAAACAACAGTATGCCAGACGTAAATGAAATATTGGCAACATTTTTTTCGGGAAGGCACCATGGTGGTACTTCCACATGGTTATCCTTATCTGTATCCTCAGTGATAAAAGTTACATGGAATATTAAGTATTTTTTGGATAGAATTGAATGAAAGTTAAAACAATTTTTAATGCCAAAAAGCTTTTACAGTATTTATTGAATCTAATAATTATATTTCTCTCTCACATTCATTTAGAAAACCGTCTAAATCAATTCCTGACAACCTTTTATGAATTTATTTGATTAAATATTTTTGTATTCACTTGGTCAAATAATGAATTTTGAACTACTCACAGCCCTCCTTCAATTGAAAGTAGTTTGATATCCCTTTGCAAGAGTCTTGCATCGATGCAACCAATTCAAAACCAAACGTTTTCATTCTTCAAATCTTGTTTGATATTGGAGGATCCAAATTAATTTACGAATGTTGTTTTTAAACTTTAATGTTGATATAGTTTTGTATTTATGTAGAACTTTTTAATCAATGGGAGAATTTTAAAGGATTATCTCTTTACTTCTGGAATGCTTGTATAAAAGCAGCTCGCCAAAGTGCCATTCCAGGCACTGCCAGCAATCAGATAAACGGAGGACCAGCAGAGAGATTATATCAATAACCTATTACCGGTCAACGTCTTTGTTGTTTTTGACTGCCTGCAAACCTTTTTTTTTTAATTTTTCATTTTTAATTGTGAGAATGAGCCTCAACGAAACCATTCTGACAGCGGTGCAAGGTAATCAAATAATTTTTGATAATAGTAGCAAAGACGATGAAGCAGCTAATTTGCTGAAACCACAATTTTTCAGAGGAGATTGTATCCGGGTTAACAGACCAGCAATTTAAAGAACAACAAACAAACAAAAACAACAAACATTAAAATTTAATTTCTTTCGTCGACCAAGTACTTGAGCTCCATCTGACGTGTCTAGATTTAATTACCCTGATACGAAGAGTTCCTCTTCAATTTTTCTTTAACCGGTTTTGTAATTAATTTAAAGTTTAATTTATTATTTGAATATGCCGGCTTAAAGAAGCAAAAGTAAACCAGCATAACCAAATAATAAATTAAACTTTCGATATAATTACCGAACGACCCAGGTATTCCCTGGGATCATCGTCAACGCAACGATTTATTACGATCATGGGAACGAACTTACACGAATTATTCTTCATATAAGGTAGGGTTAACAATTCTTTCCAAAAAAACTGTGTTAATCCAATAATTTTGCAATATAATTTATATATAAATATTACAAACGTAAAACTCGAGTGTTCTTTAAATAGATTAGTGTTCCTTTAACAACAAAATCCATTTTTTAAATGCTGTTTAAACAATAGGAAATAGTAAACATGGCTGCTCCCCACAGCAGAGACAGGGAAGCAATACAAAAGCAAATACAATCAGATTGGGTAAATAGAGAGTATATAGAAGTAATTACAGTTAGTATTAAGAAGATTACCGATTTTTTAAACTCTTTCGGTAATTATCTTCAGAGTTTACCGTTTAGAGAAGAATTTTAACCAAGGAATGTTGTAGATCTGTCTTGTCGATCAAAGTTAGCCATATTAAATGAGAAATTAACGACGCTGGAGAGAAAAATTGATTATTTAGAAGCTTGTGTAAGTAACTTATTGCATGCTTAGTTTGAAAATCTAAAATCATGTAATTCTCGCAGGTGACTAAGGGTGAAACACTTACGTAACATAGTACTTACAGTATTATTAACTCATGCATTCATATTACTCGGAAGAGTTTTATAATGCTCTGTACCTTTTAGTTTAAACTTTATTTCTTTAACTTAAATATATTTATATCTTTGTATATGTATTATTAAATAAACAAGAGATAAAAATCATGTGTTTGGTTTACATTTTATGCTCTAATTCTCAACGTTATAAGCATCTCAAAAGAGCTCGATGAAAACATTGGAACTATTTTGAAACATTTAATGTGAATTTTGTGAGTGCATTGGATGAACTTGATGAAAGTAAAAATGTTACAGTCTGTAGTGATAATCTGACAATGGCTATAATAATAATTAGAAATATATCTATCATGATTCTGTATCATATTTGAGAATTAAGTCTGCAGAAACGAGTTGAGCTTCACGAAATAGCAGAAACTAGACAGACTCGTGTTTATTCGCGTGATTAGAATCGGCTCATGTTGCCTGTTGGCTTCCCCGAGACTCGATAAAACACGAGTCTATCTAATCTCCCCTAATATAAGTAAGTGCAAGGAAAGTGTACTCGTTTCTGCAGGCTAACTGAGAACAGTAGCCTCATTTAGCAAATGCAACCTTTGGGCGTATTTGGTATTAGAATCTAGGTGCTTAGCCTATGTCGCCTGACTACTGACAAGCTAAATAAATAAACGACCAGAGATTAAAACTTTAGTGGTCAACCTTTTTGGTGATATTTGAATACGAGCACAGCTTTTTTTAAATCAACAACGACTTCATGTAAACAACTTTATACTAATTACAAGCACTGATAAAAATCAGGCAACTTTTTTGACCTAGATTTAGTGATCTTTACTTCTTGGATTTGGCAAACTCTTTGAGAGAATGGACAGGACGTATATGGGACACGCGCATAGGCACAGAAGGAATAATGATAATAATGATAGCAAGGACTGTGGCGTAGTATGGTAAACAACACATAAGTATCGGCACCATCCACACCACACAAGTTTAATTTATTATATAGTAATATAATAAATAGTCCGGGACGGCCGTTTCGAAGACACGAATGGTCCTCATCATCAACCGGTGACTGAATGAAGTGAGAAAAAACTTTTTCTAAAACTAAACATGCATGTACTATCCCTACTTCTTAGAACAGATATCCTTTACGAGTGCCTATTTCTGCCCCCTGCACGCCTTGAAGCTACGACGTGTGAAAAATAACATGCATGAACTATCCCTTCTTCCGAGAAGAAATATTGTTTTACAAGTGCCTGTTCTACCCTCTACGCGTCTTAAACTACGACATGCGAAAAACACGGCCAGATGGACGGGAAGATCTCTTTTATGACCCAAAATATAAACGAGTGCCAGCCTACTGCAAAAGGTCAAAAAAGACAGAGTACGACAACGGTCCGTTTTCTCGGTTCATCAGATTTTTATTACTGTTTATGTAAACTGTCTCGTACGCATCTAATTCTCGCGGCGACGTTACGTTTTTAATCAATTTTAAGTTTTCTAATTTAATACTATGCCCGGTTTCATTTATATGTTGTGCCACACTCGACGCGTCCAATCGGCCGTAGCGATAATTTCGTATATGTTCTTTGAATCTAGTTTCTATCGCTCTTTTCGTTTGACCAATATAGGCTTTATTACAGGGACTGCGTTCAATTTTATAAATTCCCGACCTTTCTCCCATTTTCGGTTTATCTTTAGGATTACCGAGAAGACACACTTAAAAATCTTCTCTATTTTCCTCTAAACTTCAAAGTTTTAAACCATTTTACAAAAAGAAGAATAGGTAGATTCTCATTAGGATATCCTGGCATTAGCAACACTGATTTTGGTATAAAATGGAAAGATGGCAACATTGAACGGTTTTAAAAATTAACCAATGGAATGTTGCAATTTTCAAACGAATATAAACAAAGTTTCTGCGCGGGATTGTGACATATACGAACTCGAATTTTTGAAAGTTGTGAACTAATAATGTTATTTAAACAGATTAAACTTCTACAATCCATGAACAACGTGTTTAGATTAAATAAGATCCCATCCAAGGGATCAATGATTAGAACTGGATACAAGTATTACGTTTCTTTATCGCACTCACAGATACAAGAACAAAAATCTCCAGATTCTACTGGGCAACCTGAGAGGATAATCCGTCAGGAACCTGGAAAAGTGAATTATATAACAGTAATTATATTTCCCGCATTAAATTTGCTTATTTTAGGTACGTTTAGGTTTGATACCTGACGAATGGTTTCGGTTTTTTTACCAAAAGACTGGAGTAACTGGACCCTATATATTTTTAGTGACTGTACCATCCTTTTTATTTAGCAAGGAACTATATGTGATGGAACATGAATACTACTCTGGCTTATCAGTTGTATTGGTGTTGTTTTTGGCTGCAAAAACAATTGGAGTTCAATTGGGGGAAGCTATCGATAAAGGAGTCGATGGCTATGAATACAAATGGACATCATCTCGTGAATATATTAAGAATTATTTTAAGGATATGATTGCAGATGAAAATAGATTGCAACAAAGTATGGAGGGACAACTTATGTTGCAGGATGCGAAGAAGGAGAATGTGCATTTGCAACTCGAGGAGGCGTATCGAGAACGACTGGTAGTAGCTCACAAAGCTGTCAAGAGACGTCTCGATTTTCAAGTGATAAAAGGAAACACCGAAAAGAAATTCTTACATCGAAATATGATTGAATGGGTCGTTTCGAACGTTCTTGCCGCGTACACAGATGAAGAAGACAGAAAGACCATCGATAATTGTATGGATCGCTTATCTACTCTCTCAGAAAAGTATAAAGCTACAGCTTAGTTTGACAAATAGATTTTTTTTTTATTTGAAATTAAAGTGTTTAGTGATGGCAATGTGAAAATTTCATTTCATGGTTGATTGTAATTGTAATGTATTTAATATATTCTAAAGGCCAGTTTTTCTATATAAATATAAAAATGATTAGGAGAGCAAACATTTTTTAGACATGATTTCTATTATTGATTCGTACACTTAAAGAGAAAAAATTATCCGAAACAATATTCAATTGTTAGGAAAACCCAACGAGTTAGATGTAACACTCCCAAATTTCTTATGTAAAAACGTTTTTTTCTGCAAAATTACTGACCCATCAGTCACCTTTCATACCTGTCCAAAGTTAGGCAATCTAAAAAATCTTCTCGTGAGGAAATTTTCATCATCAATCCGATTCCCGATTAATAGTTTGCGTTCAGGCCTCCTTGCAGACTTTAAACTATTTACATTCAGTGAGACCATGTCCGTGTGAAGTGTCATTCAACTGGCGTCCACTGTGGTCCCACCAGGGTTGACCTCACTCGAATTCTCCAACCGCCTATATAAGCTCGGGTTCCCCTTTCGCTGTCCTTGGCGTTTTATTACATAGGTATATATATATATAATTCCAGCCAACGATAATCCCAGTGAAACGGCTAAATAACTCGTGTTCCCTTTAATTTCTTCACGTTGTAAATATTCGTTTTTAATATATTTCCCTACAGAAATGTAAGGAATAAAGTAAGTTTGTTTAATCCCAGCTAATGTAAGTGTTTCAGAGTGCAAATTATACTTCCAAGATTGTAGTAAATTCAAGCTTTGGTTATTCTGGGATTAAATGCGCAACGCCTTACCATAGAGACTGCACGAAAGTTCTCGATTTCCGTAAAGCGTTATAATTTGTTATTTATTTTTATTTTAAACTGTCGACACTGTTTATGAACCTAGTGACCGTAAAAAATGTATTTAGTTAGAAAACTATTTCTCCTTTTAATATAAAATTACATTATATTCAATCTTACTTATAGGATAGAACATTTTCGGTCAGGGTGAGATAGACGTTCTCTTACTTATTCATCCTCAACAAAGGAATTCGGTTGCACAGTTTATAACAAGAATTCACGAGTCCTCAAAACAGCTGTTCCTGATTGATCAAATAATAATTTGTATGGTATGGAATGTGCCAATACTTAAAAGAAAAAAATTAGCAAAAAAATAAACAAACGTTAGATAATCAACATTTCTATATTTCAATTACATATACGATCAAGCCTCGCTTGATTTTACAGCTGTTTCTCCAGCATCTTTCTTATCAGTTGTCGTCACCGCAGCTTCTTCAACAGGTGGTTTAGTTTCTATTATACTTTTATATGTTAAAGAAGGCGGTTCCTTAGCAGGCATCCAGTCTGGTATTATTTTCTCGTGTATCCTCCAGATGCCATACTCATTAGCTAAGTGTTTTTCGAAAACTACATATTCCAGAACATCCTTGGCAACAATTTCACTACCATGCATTAACCTTCCAAATCTATCGTAAATAGCCAATACCTTAAACATTAACATGTATTAAACCTATTTCAAAGCAATGCAAATCGTAATAGATTCTTACTTGTTGCGTGTGAAAACGTACGGTGAGTTGCGCAAATATATTTTCTTTAGTAATAATGTCTGTACAACGTGCATGTACCACTCTTGGAAGCTCTACATTCTTGATGAATTTCCAATGAATCGTTTTATTCTGCATGTTATGCATGACTTCAGGATATGCTCTTTCTGTTATTATATCTCGTAATTTATCTTTATCCTTTGTAACCAACAGTTCGTGCAATTTAATATAAGTATCTTCGGCTTTATTGCAGAAAGTAGTCGTGTCAAAGTCTTCTTCGAATGTTCGTATTTTACGAATAGCCATCATCGTTTTAGTTTTTTTTTCAAGAAATTCAATCTTCTGCTTTGCACCCTATAATTCGCAATTTAATATCATGCTCTATTCATTTTATCAGCGTTTACCTGAGCTGTAATTGGAGAAATCTTTCCATCACCTTCAGGAGGGACATATGGCTCGAATATACCTCCAGTACAACTTATATGAAATTGCCTCTCCATCCATGGTCTCGTAGGCAATAATCCTTGTTCTTTTAATCTACTTCTAAGCTCTTCTTCGCTTAAATCTTCAATATTCTCATTATATTTAGGTAATTCGATTTCAATAACCTTCATTCTTCTCAACAGTTTCCATTTAGGGTCCCAATGCTTCGTTCTACGATATCTCACTTGCTGATAAGAATTGAACGCAGATAATGCGGTAGCAAATCGAAATTCCTAGATTAAGAGTAATTTTTACGGATAAATGTTAATTGATATCCTTTATTTGCACTTACAGAAAAAATACGTAGACCATGGAGGGTTGTTCTTATAGACATGGTAAATTATTTAAATCTAATTCAGTATAGAAAATTTATATAATAACAATAAATACCTTCCTAGTTTTCATTAATTTTATTAATTACCTTTTTTTTTATTAATTTAGTTGATCGTTTACAAATGATAAGGAGCAATTTGAGGTTAGAAACTCCATGAATTTAGCCGAGTTGAGAATACAAATATTGGTGACTTAAACGGTAAGCGATATAGGTTAAATTCACTTCTAGGAGCAATCACTAGATAGCACTGTACAGATATATTTGTTAAAATAAATCTTTTAAAATGCTCGTTTTTGGTTTCATATGTAAAATCTAATCCCTCAAATGTGTTATCTTGCGATTATTGAGGCCCTCGCTGCTATTTTCTATAAATGGAATAAATAATTTTTCAATAATGATAGCAAGGACTGTGGCGTGGTATGGTAAACAACACATAAGTATCGGCACCCTCCGCACCACACAAGTTTAATTTATTATATAGTAATATAATAATTAGTCCGGGACGGCCGTTTCGAGGACACGAATCTATGAGACCAATTGTTTCAGGCATAGATTCACCCAGCAGACAGCCTCGAAGTAGAAAACTCATTGGATTTTGTAAATAAAGTAAACAATATCAAACTAGAAGATGGGGAAATTTTAGTATCGTTCGATGTTTGTTCACTCTTCCCTAGTGTACCGATCCCTGAAACCATAGAGTATTTAGTTGAGCTCTTAAAGCTCAACAATATTGAAGATACCAAAATAGCAGAATATAAGAGACTAACGTCACTCTGCATGAAGCAAAGTTGTTTTCAAGTTGAGGGCAAGTACTATGAACAATTAGAAGGTACAACAATGGGCAACCCCCTATCCCCCTTCATAGCTAACTTGTTCATGAGCAAGTTTGAGACATGTATGAGAGCGGATGCCACATATTTTCCTAGAATTTGGCATAGGTACGTCGATGATATTTTCGCGGTTTTTGATACTAAGAAAAGTAATATCCCGGATTTTCTCGCAACCCTCAACTCAAAATTTGAAACCATTAAATTCACAGTAGAAGAAGAAGTGAACAATCAACTTTCGTTCCTAGATAGTTTAGTGATTAAAAATAAAAATAATAAGAAACTAGAAATTGACATCTATAGAAAGGAAACCAACACGAATAGGTACATTATGAGCGACTCTAACCACTGTGGACAACACAAAATGGCCGCGATTAGCTTCTTAATTAATAGATTGGTTAAATTCCCTATAAGTAGAAGTAGATTTAACAGAGAACTTAAATACATAAAAAACGTAGCTATTTATAACGGTTACTCTTCTATAGAAGTCGATCGCATGCTTAAGAAAGTCCAACATAGGCTTTACGTAAGAAATTCCACGACCTTAACCCCGGTAGAAACTAATAGCAAGAAATTCGTGAAACTCCCCTTTCGCGGCATTTCGAAAGGCGTGGGGAAGGTTTTGAAGAGTCAAGATATGAACGTATGCTTCGGTTCGCGCAACACCCTCAAAAATCTGCTCGGTAATCCTAAAGATAAACCGAAAATGGGAGAAAGGCCGGGTATTTATAAAATCGAATGTAGTCACTGTAATAAAGCCTATATTGGTCAAACAAAAAGAGCGATAGAAACTAGATTCAAAGAACATCTACGAAATTATCGCTACGACAGATTGGACGCGTCGAGTGTGGCACAACATATAAATGAAACCGGGCATAGTATTAAATTAGAAGACTTAAAATTGATTAAAAACGTAACGTCGCCGCGAGAATTAGATGCGTACGAGACAGTTTACATCAAAAGTAATAAAAGTCTGATGAACCGAGAAAACGGACCGTTGTCGTACTCTGTCCTTTTTGACCTCTTGCAGTAGGCTGGCACTCGTTTATATTTTGGGCCATAAAAGAGATCTTCCCGTCCATCTGGCCGTGTTTTTCGCATGTCGTAGTTTAAGACGCGTAGAGGGTAGAATTAGGCACTTGTAAAATACAGTATTTCTTCTCGGTGAAGGGATAGTTCATGCATGTTATCTTTCGCACGTCGTAGCTTCAAGGCGTGCAGGGGGTAGAAATAGGCACTTGTAAAGGATATCTGTTCTAAGAAGTAGGGATAGTACATGCATGTTTAGTTTTAGAGAAAGTTTTTTCTCACTTCATTCGGTCACCGGTTGATGATGAGGACCATTCGTGTCCTCGAAACAGCCGTCCCGGACTATTTATTATGTTACTATATAATAAATTAAACTTGTGTGGTGCGGAGGGTGCCGATACTTATGTGTTGTTTACCAATAATTTATCAAATTGTTCACGGTAGGGAGCAACCTCTTTTAGTACATTCTTGAAATCCTTCTGGTACCAAAATTATTTTACCATTGGCAACACTCCGTAGGATACATCTGGATATAGGATGTATTTGACACCTCATTTCTCTCATTTGCAGTCATTTGTAAATTGCTGCAAAAATTGAAATTATAATCATTAAAAAAAAAAAAAACAGGTTGCCTTACTTAAGAAGCCTTATCAACTTTTTGTACAACTTTTTACTCACATACTTTGCGCGTTTTAAGATTACACAATCAGTCATGGTGTTTAACAGGAAATTAGCCGCTTTAGATTATCTTAATCCAAATAATATAAATATTAATAGTAAGTAATTTTCGCATAACATTCCTATTATAATATTTCTGCTGCATTTTCGTAGATGATCAAGAATTTAGGAAGGCAATAGCATGGCTAGAACAGAATAAAATTAAACAAGCGCCTAACGATATAACCAAGATATTATTAAACACCAATTCGAACGAATGGAATAAAGCTTATGACAAATATAAAACCCACTTAAATTGCCCTGCAAACCTATTGCGAGAAGGAGAACTTGATTGGCTTGCCGGGATAGCAATAAAATCCCTATACATTGCAAATAGTAAGAATATAAAGGTGGTATGTGAAAATATTAAAGAGTGATTGTGCGTTTTAGAAAGTAAATTTAATAAACATGCCGTTGAAAATTTGAAAGCAACAAATGTGCCAAACATCGTAACAGACAATCCATTGGATGTGTTAGATTTTACTACGAATGAATTCATCAACGGCATAAAGAATTTAGCAAGGATTTTAAAAGTATCTGCATATCCAGATCCAATGGTAACACTTGAAGCATGTCGTAAAGTTATCGAAAGGCGAATGCATCCTGCTGCTTTAGCAAATCCCAAGGATTATGTTATAAAAGTAAGTTAATTGATAAATTAAATCACTTTTTATCGCTTGATATTTTAGGGAACACCATTTCCATACCATAATGCAGATTTAGGATTCGATTTGGGGGATGTTGCTTTGAATCACGCGGCAAAAATTTTACGACTTCTCTACATTCATGATATAAGAAATTTACAGACTGGAGCTAATGAAGTAATAGTGTCTGTTCAAAATGTAACAGCAAATCCTAAGACCGATACGAAATTAGGCAAAGTTGGTCGATAAATTATCTTTAGTTTTTTTTTTTTTACGAAATGCTGAAAATAGAATACAAACGATTTTATTTTATTTATTTGCCCTATATTTAAACTTACTTTACTTATAAATTGATTAATACATTATAAAATAGATTAAAAAAAGTACTCATTATGAAAATAAACAAGATGTAAAACATATCACTTCCTCATTTTTATTTTTAATACTTTGGCTTAACTACTATCGCGAAATGGAGATTTGTCAAATATTTCTCCAATGCCCAATCCAGTTGCTCCTAAAACAATGCGTTCCACAATTCCGAATAGGAAAATACAATTTTACATACCTGCACCTATAACGTAAAGAATGTATTTGTTTAGGTTAGTTTGCGTCCTACCTTGGAATGTTAAATATCCTCCAATACCCAATAAACAAGCCACCGAAATAATTTTACATGATAAGCAAGGTTCGTCCCGTTTTTCCGACATTGTAATGGAAATAATATCAAAAATTTTGCAACTTTAAAAGTGCATACAAAATTATATTCTTACAGAGCGGTTTGATTTAATGCGCGAGTTTTAACTTTAAAAATTCGTAGGTTTACGTTGAACATATGATACATAATCCGCACACATAATAATTTAAAACATTATTACATCTGCTTTATAACAAACCTTTTAGAAATTCCCATATGCGCTAGCGACATCTGAGAAATGAAATATTAATCAAACCAAACCTATGAAAAATATAGAAATTCTGTTTACCACAACCACAGCTTAGAATATTTTAATTTTTTTTTTTAATCAGACATATGCGGAACTATCTATCAGATCGGCAGCGGGATTTTGTAAACTGGACACACGACGGCATAGTATAGAAAGGCATAAAGGCGCGTATATCAAAATAAATGCCTCCTCAATTTTTTTGAAGGTGAACAAATTGGTTGAGTTGTTAGATACTGCAGTATCTGGATATTTCTCACGAAACCAGTAATAATGATAGCAAGGACTGTGGCGTAGTATGGCAAACAATACGTACCTCTTGGGAAAACATGCTTGTGAAGCAGTGAACTCCGCTGTCTTGTTATGGTATGTTGTCAAATTATTATTACCATTATAATGGTAATACTATGCTATCTTACGGTAGCCGATAGAAATAACTTAACGAAACTGCAATTTACAAAAACATTTATTTTGATGTGCGCGACTTCTGTATATCCGACAACGTTGTCTGGCTCGGTAATGTGGCATTGGTGCACTTCTTCCAAAATGAAATAAACGATTCGTTGCTTAACAAAGTAAACGGCAGATTACATCATAGTTACATATAAACCGTTCCCGATATACACCTGTTTTGTTGTTATTGTGCTTTGCACTTCCCAAGTGGTTTTCCCAGTGTTTTTGACAAACACGTTAGAGATATATCGCAAACTAAACATTTTATTTTTGCGCCATCGTATATTAAATCCGCGAAATCTTTATAATATAATAAGCTCGTTTACTTTATCTGACAACGGTCGTTTCCTTGATCCGCTTATCAACGAGATTTTATTACGTATAACGTAGCACTTCGCTACGCTCGCGTGCATTCCAACCGGCCGCCAAACACATACTGGATGTGTTACTACTGCTGGCGCATATATTACGAATCACACACCCGAACGACTCCTCCCATACCGAACGCCTATGAAGCCCACGGAAAATGGCAAACTTTATTTATAAAGCAACGACTAATTTGTAAACGACGTAACCTTTATAATCGTCAATAAACTTGATTTTATTTTTTTTTAGTCAGCTAACAAGTAGATATTGCCAGTTTTCAATTTGTCTAGTGCTTTCATGCCTTTAACGGAATAGCGCGAATTAATTAAAATGAGATTCCCTCGTATTTTAAAAGAACGCAGTGCGAGATACAATCCACGGTATTTTGTTATTCTTCTAAAGTAATCTTAAAAACACCAATGTAGACATTTTATTACAGTATGTTAATATTAATAGTATTTGCACCATTGTTGAAGGAGTATCAATAATGATAGCAAGGACTGTGGCGTAGTATGGTAAACAACACATAAGTATCGACAACCTCCGCATGTAATGTACTCCATGATTGCTAGCATCAACTGGAGGGTGCACCAGCGCATTCATCGCAAGAAATTTATCAAGAGCTAACGCACATATTTGCTGATCGGCGGATTGGCCGTATTGCACCTTGACGGTGGCCACCTAGGTCCCTTAACTTAACGCTTGGGGATTTTTTTCAATGACGCCACATAAAAAATTGTGAATATTCACGTCTAATCGTTAATTATGATGATTTAGTTCAGGGTTCATACAAGATTTTAGAGAATTAGGCATGAGCAAGTACAGAAAACTACGATCAATAGAGCAAGAAGACGAATTGTACAAAGAGTGACATAAAACGGTCGACACTTATAGCACTTTTAGCGAATATATTTAACGTATTCTATTCTTTTATTTTTCGTTACTGATACTAAAAATAATACTACATATTTTCATTGAGCATGGCCTACTATTTTATTTGTTTATTATGTTATAATGCAAAGAATTAAAAATTATTCAAAAACCAGGATAGATAGCTAAAATGTACCTTAATAATTTTCGGTTCAGAACTTCGTTTGATATCCAACTGCGAAAGAATATGCAGGTGATCCATTTGAAAAATCAAACTTATTTAAAGTTAGATATTTAACTTTGGTGCTAAATAATGAAATTAGAATGAAGCAGCCTCGATACTTAAGGTACTGTTCGAAAGTCTGAAGCGTCCAATGGTCCAAGAAAGAAAAAAAAAAAACTAATCTTGAAACAAAATAATGTTTAAGATATGTACATTTGAACATAGCTCTAAAAATATATGCATTTTAAAAAAATTTGAGATAACACGAAAACGATTAAATTTAACCTCAGAGTACTTTAACTTAAATTCTTTCAGAATGTTTGGATTTCAGAAAAAAAATTTAAAATAACAAACTTAGAGGTAATTTCTGGTTAATCGGACGTGACACATTTTTTTTTAATATTTTAGTTCGAAAGAGCACATTGAAAGAAAATTTCTAATGAACGGGTAGGGTGAATTACTCTGATTTTGAATTTTATTTTTGCCCTGTAGCTGTGGAAGATCTCGTTGCCTAACTTCAAGATCTTAGAATTAATTAATTAGTGTTATATATACCGGTCTGTCCTGGGACCTTTTTATGGATTTCCACCCATAAAGGATCAAAATGCAGGCGAAGTGTCGCTTTGAATATTTTGTGGTTGAAATTTCTGCGACATTAATAGAAGATTTTACTATGTAGACGTCTTCGATATGCACAATTCCCATATATGTATTACTCAATAAAAGCGTTATATGATTAACACGTATTTGGCAATTTATTTACACTAAACAATTTTCTTTACACAATGATTACTTCGCAAAGGAAACCTTTCTGTTGCTATACTTTTTTACTTTTAAAAAATATAGTCACCCTAACTATATAATTTACATACGATCTAAGAACAAGTTCATGGACATCATTATTTTGAATAGTTGAGTGTAGGCTTTCACGACCGTAATCCATAGTAGAAATGTCTTTCGGGTGATGTCGCGTAGTTAATATTTTACTTGAGGTTTCGCTGACGTTACGCAACATCCCCCCAAAGACATTATTTTGAAAATCATCAGAAAATTTTCAAGCGTAGCTATATATATATAAGACATCATACCCTCCATACACCTCCATTGATTTCATCGACTCCAAGAGCCGATGGATTCGATGGGCATCGCATTTATCAATCGATGAAAGAAAGAACCTTACAACAAATGCATCGAATTTCCAGCGATTACTAAACAAACGGTTCGATGGAAATCTGAGAAAAAGACCACTAAACAACTAAGGGAATTCAAATTTGAATTTAAACGGGCTTTATGTTAAACAACACATAAGTATCGGCACCCTCCGCACCACACAAGTTTAATTTATTATATAGTAATATTATAATTAGTCCGGGACGCCCGTTTCTAGGACACGAAACAGCCGTCCCGGACTATTTATTATATTACTATATAATAAATTAAACTTGTGTGGTGCGGAGGGTGCCGATACTTATGTGTTGTTTGCCATACTACGCCACAGTCCTTGCTATCATTATTGGGCTTTATGTTAGTCGATGAAGCATGTCATTGTTTGCAGCGCTCTAGCGCGGCGCTTAGCTGAATGCGACTAATGTTATATACAGTAATTTGTAGGTTAATTCACGTTTGTAAGAGGAGAAATACATTAGAGAGACTATTACGCTACATTCCGCATTTCTCAATATGAACACATTCAAGGATGATAAACAGCGAGCTATCCTAAAGGAACACAAGGTTATTCAAGTAAGTAAGATATTAAACACATAATTTTTTCCCTACGAGTTTACTTCCAGAGCTTAGCCACCGGACCAACGGTATTTGACGAAACCTTCGACTTGGGAAATTTCAAAAAGAAATTTCGTATAGTTGTAGTCCGCTACGAACATTATGAAATAGAATTTGATCTAATCGGAATACATCCTTCATTAGTAAATGCCTTTCGAAGACTTATTCTGAGCGATGTCCCCAGCATGGCCATAGAGAAAGTTCACGTCTATAATAACACTACGATTATTCAAGATGAGGTGCTCGCCCATAGGTTAGGACTGATCCCCCTCAAAGCCGATGCGAGATTATTCGAATATCGTACAAATGAAAATGCCGATTATACCGATAACGATTCTTTGGAATTTGAATTGAAAATAAAATGCACATTCAACAAGGAATTGAACAATTCATCGTGTGCTGATGATTTGTATAAAAATAATAATGGTAAATAATATAAAATGTTTTTTATAATTTTAAATTGTTTCCATAAATATAGTTTATTCGAAACATATAAAATGGTTACCGCGAGGGAACCAATTAAAATTATATAAAGAAATCGATGTGGGACCAATACATGACGACATATTAATAGCAAAAATGCGACCGGGTCACGAATTAGATTTAAAATTAATTGCAGTTAAAAGTTGTGGTAGAGACCATGCGAAATTCTCACCAGTAGGTAGGAGTTGCCACAAATTAAATAGAAAAGTATATTTATTCCAGTTGTTGTAGCTACAGCTTTCTATAGATTGCTTCCTGAAATTAAATTAACCCGCCAAGTTGAAGGTGAAGCTGCTGAAAGGTTACAAAAATGTTTCTCGCCAGGTGTTATTGCAATAGAAAAGAACGAGGCTGGAAAACAAATAGCTACAGTGAGAAATGCAAGGTACGATATGAGTAGCAGA
This sequence comes from Oryctes borbonicus, assembly GCA_902654985.2. Classification (NCBI taxonomy): domain Eukaryota; kingdom Metazoa; phylum Arthropoda; class Insecta; order Coleoptera; family Scarabaeidae; genus Oryctes; species Oryctes borbonicus. The sequence goes on along the minus strand of LR736861.1, from coordinate 5,244,193 downwards.
AACGTATATCGATATGAAGACCTTAAAGATGCCGTTGTGTTGTCAAAAATTCAAGATCATTTTATATGTAAGTTCATATTGTGCATTTCAATGAAAATAGCTTTGCTAGTGAGAATCGAATGTATAATAAAAAACACAGAGTGAAACGGGGAAATCTCAGAAATTCTTCAGCAAAAATGGCTGCACAAATTGCAATAGTTCTAAATAGCGTTGTAGAACGTCGATTTTTATACGAAATTCTTTAAAGAAAAGTAACTATTTAAACTAGCTTTTAGATTAATATTTAAAACAAAACTATAAATAATCCCTTACTGTGAAAATGTAATTGGGCTTCATAGCAAGGTGAAAAAATCAATTCTAAACCGTTTTGCAGCAAGAAAATATAAAATTTAAAAGAAAATATCAAAAAAAAAGGTAGAAACACGTTAGAATAAATTGGTTACTTCCTGTATCTTGCTTTGTGTATATCACCAGCAGAGCTATTTTCGTTGTAATGTAAACAAGATTCTTTTGGTTTACATACCTCATGTTCGTTAGTTACCATTGAATCTGTTGGTGCGATGTCATCCGATGTTATCTTCAAGGAAGCTGTTGGTTTATTAAAGAAGAAATGCTTATGTTTATTGGAAGAGCTCCAAACTTGAATTAATTGGAATTATTTAATTTCGATCCTTTCTTAATAAATAAAACGTGTTGATAAATTTATTTGTAGTTAATTCATTTAATCCCTGCATTGTAAATAATTACAAAAGCGTAGGTAGACATATTTATTTCTTGTAAAGTACTATTAAACAAACTAACTGCTTTTTTTTCTTAATTTAAGAAGTGCTGCATTTGTAGATTTTAATAGCGTTAGACGAATGCAGCTCTTACCGGGTCTCGGCCTGCAATTATGTTGCCAACACTTATTCGTTTGTACAAAATGGATATATATATTTACATCAAAGATAGGAAAATGCGCAGATAACAAACGCAAAACATTTGTTAGTTAAATTTGTAAGACATCTTAAGATAACATGTATGAAGCTTAATGCAATATGACTATTTAAATGGTTTTTTGATACGTTATTGTTGAATATTTTTTTTTCGTAAACAGAGACTAGAAAAATGTGTGTGTGGCAATACTGAAAATAGGAACGACAGGGAAAGCCCCGGGTGGCACGACGGGGATGATGTTTGTTGTTACATAGTGTGGAGTAGTGTCGTACGAAAAAGGGAATAAAACGTTTTAAGTTGTTATTAAGGCTGCAGAAACGAGTACACGCTTCACGAAATTAGCAGAGATTGGACAGACTCGTGTTTTGTCGACTCTCGGGGGGAAACCAGTAGGCGACACGAACCCATTCTCATGAGACGCATCAACTCGAGTATGTCTAGTCACTACTAATTTCTGCAGGCTTAATTGTTACTCATCAAATAGAATATTAATATACGTTATAATTTAAATTTACATTTTTACCGCCTAAAAGTAGTAAATAAGACGCTTTTATCCAATAACTTCAATGTTATGCTCAATGAACGTTTGAATTTTTGTACTGGACTGCCTCAGACACGAATAACAAATTAAAGATGAATTTCAGATGCAAAATCGTTTTTTATTCCTTTCAATTTGTTAAATGTACTGGAACTAGTTTCGGCAATATGCCAACATCAGTCAGAATCTAAGTTAGTTAAGTCTACACAAGAGTATATTATAATTTAGGTGAAAAATTTGTTTGTAATCAATTATATATAAAACTTCATTGTAAACATGCTGTAAAATGTTGAAAAAATTTCACATTTATAAATGTGAAATTTTTATATATAAAGGTGAAAATGTTATTTGATTGTAAAAATTGAAAGGAGATACAAGATATAAAAATTAAAACTAAAGAAAAGGTCAATTACTGATGAAGTCTTAGTTGAAATTACAAAAAGGAACCGAGGAGAGATATGATAAACTGAAATTCTGGCATGGAATCACAGGCGTACGTGTTGCTAATCGAGGAGAAACAGAAAGGTAAAATATTCTTAAATTAATAGCAGGTTCTTAGCAGAGGAAAAAGCGTTGTAGAATGAAATAGATAAAACAACTAAACAAATAATCTTGTAATATAAATATAACCATAACTAAATGCAGACATTTTTTACATTTATACATTTTTATAATCAATTTGATGTCCTGTTGCGAGTTGTGTAATCTTGTTTGAAGTTATCTGCATATACAGAGGTTTTGATGTGAAATTTAACTTAAATTCTGGCTGCCGAAACTAGTTCCAGCGTATACTTGATAAATTATGAGGAGTAAAAGAGAATTTTATATTTTAACAATATGGCTCGTTACACTTTTTCCTTAGTATGCAACCTTATATGCCTCATTAAACTTTTTGAACTTTTGAATTTAGCGGAACACAACTCACAAGCATAAGGACAATCCCCCATATGCACTCTCATATGAGTTTTCAGTCCTAAAGACCGGCCAAATGACGCTTTGCAAATTTCGCAAATGAAAGATTTTTCGTAAGTGTGTGTTTTAATGTGACTCCTCAATCCACTCCTCCAACAAAACGACTTTTTACAAACTTTGCAGGTAAAAGGTTTTTCACCAGTATGTATTCTAATATGACTCATCAGTCTATTCTTCTCACTAAACGACTGTCTACAAAATTCGCAAATAAACGGCTTTTCGCCGGTGTGTTTTCTAGTGTGTCTTATCAATCCGCTGCTTTGACGAAACGACATTTTACAAACTTCACAGATAAAAGGTTTTTCTCCGGTGTGTATTCTAATATGAGCCATCAGTACACTTTTCCTACAAAACGACGCTTTACAAACTTCGCAGGTAAAAGGCTTTTCACCGGTATGTGTTTTCATATGACTCGTCAGTCTAGTCTTATCAGAAAATGATTTTTCACAAAATTTGCATGTAAAAGGTCTTTCACCGGTGTGTTTTTTAATATGTCTCATCAGTGCACTCTTTCGACGAAACGACATTTTACAAACTTCGCAGATAAAAGGCCTTTCACCAGTATGTGTCCTGGTATGGTGCTTCAGTGCACTTCTCCGACAAAATGATTTTTTACAAATTTCACAAGTAAAGGGCTTTTCGCCAGTGTATGTTCTAATATGGTTCGTCAGATCGGGCATGCGACGACACGTCATCCCACAATAACTACATGTATGGACCTTTTCGACTGAATATATGTTTTTAATATGATCATATAGTTTCTTTCTGCCTTCGAACAGATTCCCGCATTGATGACATAAAACGATCTTGTCGACGTTATGGGAGACCTTGTGAGCTTTTAGTTGATGTTTATATTTAAAACTTTTATCACATTGGTCACAATGGAAAGGTCTATTGCTGGAATGTATAATTTGGTGTCTTACACAATCTGTCCTACATGTGAAGCATTTCCAACAAATCTTGCATGAATATGGTTTGCTCTTGGAATGTGAAGATTTATGTTTTGTAAGAAGGTGCCGTGTTACAAAACCTTTTTGACAGATATCGCACCTATATGGAGTATATTTAGCATGAATATGGACATGAACGCGATAATAATAACGATAACTAAACATTTTGTTACATTTTTTGCATAAAACTATTCTACTGTTACTGTTTATTCGAGATGTATGTTTTGAATTTGCTTTTATTCTTAATGCTTTATTTAGCTTCAATTGTATATGGCTTCGGTTATCTTCCAATAGTGGATCCTGTTGCAATGTTGGTACATTCTCATTCTGTGCACACATTTCTACTTTTATGGTTTCTATTTTTTCTAAACCATCTTCGCAGATTTCAATACTATCAAAATTGTTTAACTGCATGTCCAAATTTTTTACTTTAATGTTATCCAAGAAGACACTTTGTACTGCACCAATGTCGCTGAAAGATATTCCTGTTTTTGAATCAAGAAAATCTCCTACTTGAGCTATAAAATCTTCTAATTTAATATCTGTATCGTTATTAGTTATTAGTACATCTTTATTTAACTGCTCATTCGAATTTTCATCTTTAATATTTTCTAGTAAGACACCTTGTG
>LR736861.1:5185734-5240158 GCA_902654985.2 Oryctes borbonicus | reverse complement strand
CTCATTCGAATTTTCATCTTTAATATTTTCTAGTAAGACACCTTGTGTTACGCTGTGGTTACTTAAAGATATTCCTGTTTTTGAATCAATGAAATCTCCCGTTTGAATTATAAAATCTTCTAATTTAATTTCCATATCACAATTATATTTTTTATAGTTTTTAGCGTAATCTTCATGCAACTTGTCATGTCCTGCAGCCATTTTTATGAAGGCATTCATAGAATTTTGTTTACTGAGATAAGTGAATATAATGCAAATTACATCAATTTCTTCTTGTTCTTCAATTACGTTCCTTTGCTTTTCGTACTTCCAAGTGAAGGAGCATATGCGAAACCAGGTTCAGAATATAAGTGACTAGTTCCTAGAAAAGAAGTAAAAATTGTTACAAAAACGACGTAAAGCTTAGGCAAAGATTTAGTAAGATTTTTCAACTATCAACCGCCAAGCAGTGAGTCAGAATGCTTTAAAAAAACAAGTGTCAAATATTTAAAGTGCTAAAATTGCCAAATACAGTACTTGAAAAAGTGAAATGCCAGACAACGACAAGTGGCAACAGAAATATCAAGCACAAAGCACTCGCCTTAAAAGATACCACCCACAAATCACTTCGAACGAATTTGTTATTAAAACGCACATACAGCTTACATAACCTAAATGTAAAAAGACATAGCCAACTGAGAAAAAAAAAATTGCTGATATGTTTAGATATGGTCGGTAAGTCTGCGGAATCAGTACATGATATATTTGTTTGTATATATAAACAAGGATATTACATAATAACTTATTATTACAAAGAAGAGCTAGTTTTAGTTCTTCTTTGGATCATACTCAGCGTTGCCAACCGTACTATATTTATAGTAATAATAATGATAGCAAGGACTGTGGCGTAGACTTATGTGTTGTTTACTATACTTATAGTATTTGTATCACCCTATAGTATGCACTATTGTAAGTATTAATAGTACACCAAATAGCATTTCTTATAACAAAAATATTTTCGTTAATGCAGAAATAAATTTTTTATCACATTAAACAAGATTATACCCCTAATATTATTTCACTCCCATCAACTTTCAACTAAATTTTAAAACACAGGAAGAAATTGCTGTGTGAACCTACGAAAAGAAATAAATAAAATAAAGAACAAGCTGATGCTATTTAGCAAAACACATACTGCGTACTGTGGTGCACAGTATGCCGATACTTTTGCGTTTTTAATTGGTGATTAATTAATCTGCGACAACTGTTTCGAAGATACGTCGACCCTGATTTTCAACTGTATACCAAAATGATGTGAGAAAAAAAGTCTAATCCTGTTCTATCCCTATTCTCAATAAAAATATTTACAACCCATCGACTCCAAGAACCGATAGATTCGTCGAATGTACCAATCGATGAAAAAAAAAGAACCTTTCAACAAATGCATCGTAGTTCCAGCGATTACGAAACAAAGGGCTCAATGAAAATCTGATTAAAGCTCTTAATCAATCGTCTGATAAAAGAACTCGTTTTTTATACGTATTAGCGCACTATGGAACAAAGGAACACCATCCGTCTAATGCCGGTGAACAGGCACAAATAAATTTAAAATCACCACACATCAATTGAATAAATAAGTTGAATTGATTTTAAATTTTTACACAAACACTTTTTTTTGTATTTAACGTTCCTTTAAGTAGAACACAAATTTTTAATTATATTTTGTAACGTTACAGTACTTATCCATCATAAATTGCAAATGCGAGGCACGAAAAATATCATCAAACATAATATTAACGTTTATCATGTAAACATGATTTCCTGTCGTGTTTATTGTTGTTTACACTTCATACGCTATTTAAAAATAGATCGTAAATATAGAAAAGGCCTATATTACAAAAAACAAAACGTATTTCTGCCAGGACCAATTTCCATATAACTATGCATCATTTCTAAGCTCTTATGGTCAGTTGCATTAGCATCAGTGAAAATATCAAGTAGAATGTCTTTCAACTTAATTCTAGATTAAATTTTAATTTCCGTCGGTACAACTGCTCATTAATAAATTATTCCTAACTATAAGCGTAATAAAGAGTCTCTAAATAATTATAAACAAATTACATTATTATCCGTTTTCTCCAAAATTTTTGACGGTATTGTCACGATCACTGATTTGTTTTCGTGAGATACGCCCTACATTTATATCAACACGTAACCGCCGTAGTGTTGACAAATCGTTGGATGTTTTCCTCGATGCAATAAGCGCCTTGAATTCAATTCCGCTGGGTATGTTCTTTTCCAAGGCGCTCGATTGTGTCAAACACGATATTCCTTTGAATATGCCGCAATTTTACGGGATTATTAGAGCCGTTTGGTCGGGATGATCCAGATCTTTTCTTGGCAATAGGACACAGTTCGAGGTTAACGGAAGGGTTGGCTACGCTATTTTCAATATAAACTGCTACTCACTTGAAGTGGTCTACTAATAAAAAAAAGTTAAAATCTATTTTTATAAAAATGGCTGAAATATAAGAATATATGTATTTTTTAAACTGTTTAGAACCATAATAAATAATTATAATAATTTATAAATTATTAATAAATAACTTTAAGTGAAAATACAAAAAAATGAATATGTCTAAGCTAGGTCCTTTTTAACATAACTGACGCCTTTAAATGTAGCAACTTCAATTTGAATATCTTGTGGGGTCTCCTCGTGCATATGGCACAGCTAAGCATCTTATTGGCACGCGTTTTATTAGCGCTTCTGCAAGTTTATTCAGCGTTATGGGAGGACGAGGACGAGATCGTAACTGTCGATCAAGTTTGTCCCAAAGATGCTCGATGCAATTGTAGCCTGGAGAATTAGAGTGGTATATCATTCTTTCAATGTTATTAGTTGATGAAGGAGGTCGATGAGGACAAGCATTGTAACACAAATACAAAAATTCTCCCAAAACTTCGTGTAAATGGCACAACGAATGGTAAAATACACAAGTCCCTATACTTCTTTGCATTCATGGATTGCTTTCTCAAAACCACCAGCGCGGCGCAACCATTTAAAGGTGTGCCACTTCAAACTGTAAATCTTCACCTCCAAATGGCAGACATTGAGCTGTTTCTTTCAATATACGCCTCTTTGATAATAAAACTCTGTTCAGAATGGTGTAGAGTGAATCTGGACGCGTCAGAGAAAAGGCATCTTCCTCAATCAGCCTTTCTAGGTGATTTCCAGCCTACTGCTTTTTGTTACCTTGTGAATAGCGGACATAGACCCTTCTTCCAGCCCTCAAACCAAATTCGTGCAACCTTCTTGTAACCGTCAAATTGGATATAACCACTCTTGCAGTTGTACGAAAGAACGATTGAATGCCATTTCGTTTGACGTGAAGTCTTTACATGTGCAGTTGTTCTTCCTCGATGGCTTGCCCCATGACTAATCCTTACGCTACCACATCTACGAAAGCGTACTGTTACTCTGTTAATTATACTGCGAGATATATTGTAGATTCTAGTCACTTCTTTGTTAGAATATCCAATTAAACCTTTGTTTAAAACTAAGGCGTAGCATCTGTAGTACTTTAAGTAACATAAGCGTACTCTTAACTCAGCAATAAACTGATAGATGAGAGCTGATGTCAAAAAGTCAATGCCAACCTTTCATCTTAGGTGCAATATTCCAACAACTAAAAAAGAAAATAAATGTATATTACATTTTATGCGATAAATAAACTATAAGTTAACATTTCACGTGTATTGCACTACTTATAATAACACAAACTAAAAAACATCATTACTTTATAGATACAATGCCTTCTTACTAATTTTTTTGCGAATTTTTATTAGTGGACCACTTCAATTAAACAGCAGTTTATATTAATGATCTTGTGTATTGTTTAGAGAACGGGAATAGATTGCTAATCAATTACGCCGACGATACCAAATCGTTGTCGACTAGCGTATATGGCTGCATTGTGGACAGCAGCCGTTGTTTTTCACAAATTTGGTCCGTACTTAACAAATTGCGCTTAAATGAGGCGAAGACTGCTTGCGTATTGTTTAGCACGTGCGTACTACGATTTAAAGCAACTTACAACTTCTGAGTGGGCTCGTTGACCTGGAATGTTGAGATTAATTCTCGATGGAGACCTCGCATAGGTCCCACATATTCACTATTTCTGCACAACACTTGCTAAAACAACGAAGCTCGATCGGACATTCCAGCATTAAAGTATTTATATGTTACTTGCTTCGAATCACATTTAAAATAAGCGATAGCTTATGTGCCTTGTCTAGCGAAAGAAAAAGGTTTTCATCCTTCAAAAGAGAGCAGTTAGGGCTATTTTGTATATAGCGGGGGTAAGGGTTTCATGTCGGAAATTGGCCATTGGGTATATACTATGAGAAAATGAGATAGAACGAGTGCACTTGCGTCTAACCATAACGAATGTACGTCATTCTATCGTAAAATCATTTTCTTTAGTTCTTCTTTAAACTCAGTAATTAAGTTTTTTATCAGATTAGGATCAAACTTCTTTAATATTACAAATACAAATTAATTAGGGCAGTTTGCTTAAGAATTTCACATTTTTTAATATTTATAAGTTCGAGCACTGTTTCAACATCTCAACATAAATTAAACTATTGATTAAGAACGATTAAAAGAAAAAAAAATTACCAGAGTGGGATACCCTATCTGGAGACACAGCGTATATGCTTCTTAACATGGTCAGACTTCTTGTTTAATATGCAGTTTCATATGCCGTGTTAGATTTTGTAAATTCCTAAATTTAGCTGAACACAACTCACAAGAGTAACGGCAATTCCCCATATGTACTCCCATATGTCTTTTTAGCATTGAAGGGCAGCCAAATGACATTTTACAAACGTTGCAGACAAAAGGCCTTTCGCCAGTGTGTTTTCTAATATGTCTATTCAGTGCATTCTTCGCACAAAATGACTTTTTACACATCTCACAAGCAAATGGCTTTTCACCAGTGTGTGTCGCAATGTGAATTGTCAGACTATTCTTCTGAAAAAATGATTTTTTACATACCTCGCAAGTAAAAGGCTTTTCGCCGGTATGTGTTTTAATATGAGTAGTCAGTCCTCTTTTCCAAGAATATGACTTTTTACAAACTTCGCAAGTGAAAGGTTTTTTATCAGAATGTGCTTGAATGTGAGTCGTCAGTCCACTCTTAAAAGAAAATGACTTTTTACATATCTCGCAGGTAAAAGGCTTTTCGCCAGTGTGAGTTTGAATGTGAGTCGCCAGTACACCCTTCCGACAAAATGACTTTTTACAAACTTCGCAAGTAAAAGGCTTTTCACCGGTGTGTGTCCGGAAGTGAGCAATCAGGCCACTCTTCCAAAAAAATGACTTTTTACATATCTTGCAGATAAAAGGCTTTTCACCGGTATGTGTCCGGATGTGAGCAATCAGGCCACTCTTCCAAAAAAATGACTTTTTACATAACTTGCAAGTAAAAGGCTTTTCACCAGTGTGTGTTTCAATATGAGTCATTAGTGCACTCTCCTCGAAAAATGACCTTTTACATATCCCACAAGTGCTTTTCTGTGCGCTCTGCTTTTCAGTAATATGCGTTTTAATATGATTTCTCAATCTACTCTTCCAAGGAAATGACTTTTTACAAATCTCGCAACTAAAAGGCTTTTCACCGGTGTGTATTCTCTTATGACCTGCCAGTGCACTACTGTCACAAAATGATTTTTTACAAACTTCGCAAGTATGAGGCTTTTCACCGGAGTGCGTTATCATATGCCTTTTCAGTCCATCCTTCACACAAAATGATTTTTTACAAATTTCGCAAGTAAAAGGCTTTTCACCAGTATGTGTTCTAATATGTTTCTTTAGTCCACTCTTCACGGTATATGACTTTTTACAAATCTCGCAAGTAAACGGCTTTTCACCAGTGTGTGCTCTAATATGCTTCGTCATATCGGCCTTACGACGAAATACCCGCCCGCAGTAACTACACATGTGAACCTTCCTAAGCAAATGTACGCTCCTAATATGATAATATAGTTTCTTTTTCCCTTCGAACGGTTTTCCACATTGAGGACACAAAACATTTTTCTTGAGCAAATGAGCGACCTTGCCAGCTTCTGAATCGCGTTGGTCGTCCAACTGTTCATCTTTAATATTTTCCAATAAGACATCTTGTGCTACTATGTCGTCGCTTATCAAAGCTATTTCTGCTTTTGAATCAAGAACATCTCCTGAGTGAATTACAAAATCTTCTAATTTAATCCCTGCATCATTATTATATTTTTCACAGTTATTATCGTCATATTCTGTAGCCATTTTTGTGAACGCATTTACGAAATGTTGTTTATCGAAATAATAAAATATAACCTAAAATTAAGCCTGTTCCTTCTTCGTTTTTAGATACGTTAATTTGTCTGTCTTTCTACCAAGGGGAATGGAAACATATGTGGAACCAGACAGACAATATAAATCATATAAAGAAACTTCCTCCTAAAAAAGAAACAACAGAAATAACAGTTATTAGAAAAAATTACTTACATAAAATATAAGCAAAACTACAAAACAAACATGAATCAACCTGAGCTGAATAACCACCAACCACTGTGCTAAATGCTTTAAAATAACAAGTATAAAATATTTTCATTTACAAAAGCCCTTGAATTACCAACTACAGCATTTAAAAAAGTAAAGCACCACGGACTGACAAGTGATAAGAGAAATATCAAGTACAAACTACTATTTGTAAAATTTTTGAAATCCCTGAAAAGTATTTTGAACGCTGTCAGAAAAAAATTTTGTGATAGCAACCCTTGTATTTTTAGAATAAGAACAATTTATGCCAAGAATTACAACACGTTTATTTAATCTAACAAAATATGTAGTTGCCCTAACAAAAATAATAGTTAGACTTCAGATAAGGTGTTGCGGTTACGAATTTTACTGTAAAATCTGTGACAGCATAGATCGTTAGATTAAATAAACGTGTTGTAATTTCTAGCATAAATTGTTCTTATTTTTAAAATAGTTAGTCTACGTGTAGTTGTCGATCAGCTATTATTGGTTATTAATAACTTTTCAGAAAAAAGGGATTTCGCCGGTCTCGCGTCTCTCTTGCGAACGTTACCGACCGCTTCACTAACCAAGGACACAGCTAGTGGCATGTAGTCGTCGATCAGAGTTTATTACAATGACTAGTGATTATTGTTAAAACTTAAAAACGTTATTCATGGCTAATGTTTAAAAATGTAGTCATAATCATCAAGGCAACTACATTACTAAATTCTCTAATCACAAACTTATGAATAACGAATAATTGTTTATATGTTATAACAGTTAGTCATTAGCAGAGACGAAAATCAGTTAGCATCACAGCGTCACTTACATCATCTTAAACAATGATAGAAAGCATGTGCGATGCCGCCTCTCTATCCCTACTAATGCTGGCATACTGACGTGACGCTCAAGTCACGCCTCGATCCTAACTGATTTACGCCTCTATATAATAATTGTTAGTAAAAAATCATAACTAAATACCCGTTTTGATTTGCTGAAATAGCGATAGCAAATAGGCATCCTATCTTGTTATGTAAGCAAGCAGGAATGAAAGACATTTCGTAGCGATTATAGGTTTCCCGTTATTGTGAACAACTAATAGCAAAGGTGCACAAAATGGCAATTATAATTAATAATTTCGAAAATAACACAAAAAATATGGTATCAATATTTAGTAATTCTATATATACATGAACATCAATGCCAGCGGTTTAGTCAAATTTGTTCTCTATTCCTATTGCGAATAACAAGTTCACTTGGAATGAATGTATTTGTTATATTAGATAGTTTTGTTTTTCCTTGGGTTTGGTAATTTTGAGAGGATTTGATCGCATTCGCATATTCCTATTTTGTTTACAAATTAACGCTTTTTATAGTTTCTTCATAAACAATGCAAGGGAGCAATCGTAATAATATACACCCTATTCCATATAAGAAGAACAAGCTTGTAGCTTGTGCCGCGGAAACCAATCACTCTGTGTACTTGTTTTTGTTTGTAAACTTTTTCCCTAAATTGTTCAGGAAGGGAATTCCCGATACCATTAACACTAACTGGTTAGTATTGCATACATAACACGCAGAGGAAAAGATCGAATAATTAATAATTGGATTTCTTTTTTTTTTCTACGTAGCTACAAAAAGCATTAATCGAACGAGTTTATATAAACAAAACAGAAACATATATCTGCGATAAAATGAATCGAAGGTCTGGAATCCTACTAACAAACCCAGAAATTAACTATACTACGCCTTTCGATGACAAACAAATACACCATTTATGTTAATTCAGAGTAGATATAATATTCAGAATTGGAGTAAGCGAAAAGAACCAAACAAAGTGTCTAATTATCATTTTATGTGCTTATGTGCTACAGCGATCACCATTTCACCGAGCCAATTAATATGTAGCCATGATTATTGACTAACCGTTATTCACAAATAACAGTTAATCACAGTCGCAGTATGATTGATGGGCACTACCATTGAATTCGTGAATAATAACTAAATTGGTAATCTTCTGCATATTTTGGACTTTATCATGCCTCGTCAAGTTTTGTGACACTTTCCTTTAACACCCTGTATACCACTATTAAGCATAGAACTACCGCTTATTAAAAATCATTTATATATATATATATACATATAGGTAAAAAAGTTATACAATAAATTCCGCAAATATCTCAGAAATACTACAAAGCAACAGTCTATGAGAGAGCTCAGAAAATAACTTTGAAATATTAGTTGAGAATTTATGAATTATATTTAGGACAATATGATTAGCTGAGAGTGTATATAATATCTACCTGCTCATTATTGTGTTGTTATTCTTTTATTATTTTATATTCTTTGCAAATGTGCACTCACAATGACTTATCCGATCAATGCATGATCTCAGGACAAAAATTATTATTGTTATCCTCCTTTCCACAGGGGTGGCACTTATTTACAATTTAATGTAATTGCTTTTAGGGCCTCTAGCGGTCGTATGGCAACTCACGCATGTCCGTTACTTGTAATTATTTGCCTTTGATTGAAGTGTTTCACTTTTGCTTTTTTTTATTGTATACATTATATTACAATGTGATAAATATTTTAGTTATTAGAATTATTAGTATTCTAGTGTGTATACAGGTAGGTTAAAGGTGATCACATCATTTGATAAAAATTGTTTATTTTATATTTCTGAAGTTTTTAGCTTCCTTATATTACTAACCCCTTAAGGGATCAGGTCGTAAAAATCCGCCTAGGTAAAACTGACAATCTCCTTTACTCTAAAAAATAATCATTGGTTTGTGGTGAATAATTTTAAATTAACCGCGCAAATCTATTAATAAGTTTCCTAACTTACCGACCGTGTTAGGTTGGCAAGGCGGCGGTATGGAAAAAAGGAAGTAACGGATGGATGAAAAGTAAAGAAATAGTTTTAAGAGAAAAAAGTGTTTTAATGTTTAAACGAAAACCAACTCCACTACAGGTTAAAGAATTAAACCATTTCAATATTGTTGAATTATGAAGAGCAGGAGGCTTATAAATAAATGCATTGTGCCTAATCGCACAGATCCAGGTAATAATGATAGCAAGGACTGTGGCGTAGTATGGTAAACAACACATAAGTATCGGCACCCTCCGCACCACACAAGTTTAATTTATTATATAGTAATAAAATAATTATTGAAATTGACATCTATAGAAAGGAAACCAACACGAATAGGTACATTATGAGCGATTCTAACCACTGTGAACAACACAAAATGGCCGCGATTAACTTCTTAATTAATAGATTGGTTAAATTCCCTCTCAGTAGAAGTAGATTTAACAAAGAACTTAAATTCATAAAAAACGTAGCTATTTATAACGGTTACTCTTCTATAGAAGTCGATCGCATGCTTAAGAAAGTCCAACATAGGCTTTACGTAAGAAATTCCACGACCTTAACCCCGGTGGAAACTAATAGCAAGAAATTCGTGAAACTTCCCTTTCACGGCATTTCGAAAGGCGTGGGTAAGGTTTTGAAGAGTCAAGATATGAACGTATGCTTCGGTTCGCGCAACACACTTAAAAATCTTCTCGGTAATCCTAAAAATAAACCGCAAATGGAAGAAAGGTCGGGAATTTATAAAATTGAATGTAGTCACTGTAATAAAGCCTATATTGGTAAAAAAAAAAGAGCGATAGAAACTAGATTCAAAGAACATATAAGAAATTATCGCTACGGCAGATTAGACGCGTCAATTGTGGCTCAACATATAAATGAAACCGGGCATAGTATTAAATTAGAAGACTTAAAATTGATTAAAAACGTAACGTCGCCGCGAGAATTGAATGCGTACGAGACAGTTTACATCAAAAGTAATAAAAATCTGATGAACCGAGAAAACGGACCGTTGTCGTACTCTGTCCTTTTTGACCTTTTGCAGTAGGCTGGCACTCGTTTATATTTTGGGTCATAAAAGAGATCTTCCCGTCCATCTGGCCGTGTTTTTCGCATGTCGTAGTTTAAGACGCGTAGAGGGTAGAATTAGGCACTTGTAAATTACAATATTTCTTCTGTGAAGAAGGGATAGTTCATGCATGTTATTTTTTGCACGTCGTAGCTTCAAGGCGTGCAGGGGGTAGAAATAGGCACTTGTAAAGGATATCCGTTCCAAGAAGTAGGGATAGTACATGCATGTTTAGTTTTAGAAAAAGTTTTTTCTCACTTCATTCGGTCACCGAATGATGATGAGGACCATTCGTGTCCTCGAAACGGCCGTCCCGGACTAATTATTATATTACTATATAATAAATTAAAATTGTGTGGTGCGGAGACATTATGAAATGTTTATTATAGGTACAGATTTCCCATCAAAAGCGAAGATATTCAAGAAATATAGTTGCAACGGATTGGTTGTGCCTTTTTGCGGGATTATTCAAACACCGAATTGTATAATAAGGTGTTTGTGTGCGGAGCTCATTTTATAGATGTTTGCAAGACAAATATAAACCTTGTAAAAGGATCACTACCAATGATAAATATGCCTGGTATGTTTTATGCAGAAACATTTTTCTCTTAGTTTATAGCTGCATATAAATCAAACGCAAACTCAAAGATTAAATTTAATCATATTGTTGCTCTTATTGATTAATAAACTAAGTTACCCTGCAGTCTGCGTTCCCAAAACCTATGCAATGAAATACAAATGAAGTAAAGCTGTCTGACTGTTTCTGTCAATTGTATTGTGATCAATTTTTTGATAATATAATTGCACACAACTACAGTGCACAAATGTCATGTACTAGGTCCTATATATTAATGTATGGTAATATATTATGTTATTAATTTGTAGCTTATGTTTATCTTTAAAATGTAAATGTATGTACCTTAAGTTACATATATTATAAAATACAATACTTAATAGATTAGAAATTGATATTGTTTTATGTGCATATTTATATAATTATAGAATAAGTACATAATATTGAGTAGTTTAATTTTTATCTGATATATATTGTTCTAACAATTCAGATTATATACTGGAATATTCATGCATATATTCATACTAGAAGCATGTATTTAAGGTCTTATGTTAAATATTTATATATGAAACACATTAATCTAAGCTAGCTTTGCACTGAGGAGATTTATTTGAATACGTTCACATTATGCAAGTAAATAGTGTTTTACAAATTCAAATATTTAACACATAATATAAACACGCGAAATACATCCGTAGGTATATATATTATATAATTAAGCATGAATATTCTAACATATAAAATAATGATAGCAAGGACTGTGGCGTAGTATGGTAAACAACACATAAGTATCGGCACCCTCCGCACCACACAAGTTTAATTTATTATATAGTAATATAATAATTAGTCCGGGACGGCCGTTTCGAGGACACGAATGGTCCTTAACATATAATTTACATTTTAACTTAATTTCTAATAATATACTAACAGATATTAGTAATTGGAATTGCAGTTCGTCTAATTTAAGTTTTTACCTACGTCGTCGATTTTTGCCTTTACGCAATAAATTGCTAACTTTGGCTCAAATTAAGAACCCTATAAATAATCAACTTGAAAATAAGTTTAAGGTATTGTAACACAAATCATATTTGTTTTAAAACAAATTATTTTTGCTTGTTAAAATTTGACAAAATTTATTTAATCAAAAATATATTTACTTTAACCCGAAATAGATTAGCAATTTCAAATATCAAATGTGTTACGTGAAATTAAAACAGATTTGATAAAATTTCTATTTCTAATAAATGGCACATAGTGTGTATGCTCACATTCCAACTGATGGAATTATCTAACTGCTTCTGTGTTAATTGCAATTGATATGTATATAACACAGTCATCATATAATGCATCTATACTACAAACTAAACTATTGTTATTAATAAAACGGGTATACATACAGGTATAAATATAACAAATTTTAAATATTCATAATATACAAGTAAACATTAAATAAACATTCACATATGAATCTGTAATATAAAACAGAATGTACGATATCAATCGTTAGATTCTTCTTCGGAACTCAAGGATTTGTTAGGATTATCAATTATTATAGGTTTGATTCATACCAATTTTGTACTAAATTGTTTACGGTGCCTTACACAGTTTTCCCAGGTAATGTTTCAATGCTTCATTCTACATACACAACATATTTTCATCATGATAACCATCCCTACCAATATTTTTATTATAATATCCTTTCGCTAAGGCCCAGATCAATTCAATTGCATTAAAATCATATTGATATGGAGGAAGTCTCGGTAATTTGTGACCATGTGTTTTTATGATTTCATCAATAGCATATTTTTTTTCAGGTTTATTCCTTCTAGCTACATCTAGTGGATTTATTTTAGTTGACTCACTTGGAAAACTTATGTTATTATCCCTTAACCAACCTGCGATATCTTGTATAATATTAGGCTCGCGCCATAATAATAAAACCTCGTTTCCAGTAGGAACAATCCTAAAACGTTTGCCATCATAACCCTCAGATTCTCATGGTATCATCTTGCCAAGAACTAATTGCATCGCCCTTAGAATAAATCCACATCTCGTCTAAAAATACTACTAGTCTCACGGAACTCGACATGAGGTTGGACCTATATCTTTTTAAACCATACATTTTGCAACAATGCAATATCGTATTTATGTTGTAAATAATATTTTTCATTTCTATTTTTGTTGAATCTCTCAGATCTCTTGTTTTCGGTTTAGTACAAGTTCTAAAAGATGACAGGACAGAAATTTGCATTTTCCTTTTTCCGGTGGCACAAGTAGTTTGTCGAGACACACCAAGCGCTTCATTTACTCACTGCGACAAAACACACTGTGTAAATATAATAGTAAATGAACTATAATATATCTACCTTGTAAACAGCAGTCAAAGGTAATAAAGGGCTCCCATGTTCTTTTTCTCTCTCAAAATATGACAGAGCATTAAGCACAAGTTCCTGCGGGTTGGAATTCAACCACTGTCCAAGCATTCTCTGTAATAAATAATAGTGAAAATATTAATCTCTGTTCGATGCATTGTCTTTATTCAAAGTAACTTACTTTTGTAGTCGTATTCTGTGATCTAAGAAGAACAATTTTTACTTGTGAAATGCAGAAAGGAGGTAAATACAAAGACGATGCTAACCTGCATTTAGAAAGTGCACAAATAATTTGAACATGGCAGTACAAGTGCTGGTAAATACTGAAAATGAGACGAGTGTATATACTATTATTGGGCATAATCATTTTTGTCCCCAAAACTAAAGGTATACGTTAGAGTCGTTGTAGTGTGTAACTAACTAAAGATAAACTATATCTCTGTTGTAAACAGTCAAAAACGGATTACCAAGTTTTTAGTGCTGATAGTAGAAATGCGTTCAGTTGATACTGCAATAAAAATGATTCTCAAATTTTCGAAAGCAATTCCAGAGGCTTACGCGCCTACAAGAGGTTCTACGAAAGCTGCAGGTTACGATTTACGTAGCGCATACGATTATATTATACCAGCACATGGCAAAGAAATGGTAGATACTGGTATTAAAATAGAATTACCCGAAGGATGTTATGGGCTAATCGCACCAAGAGCCGGCCTAGCTGCTAAAAATTTTATTGATGTTGGAGGTAAATGTTATTCTAATGTCATTCATTCATCGATCAGTCTTATTACAAATTACAGCTGGAGTAATAGACGAAGATTATAGGGGTATAGTTAAGATCGTATTATTTAATCATTCTGATGAACCATTCGGTGTGAAGAAAGGTGATAGAATCGCACAACTAATTTGTAAACGTATCTATTACCCCGATATTGTGGAAGTAAAGGTAAGTCGAGTCACTTTCCATTCAAGAACTGGAATAGCGCCAAGCTACTTAATGGTCTGTGTTACTTGGGTGCTTGGAACTTCCCTAGTTCTCGAATGGAAAATGATATTGTATAAGATAATATAATCTAAGAAACTGTTATCTAGGATTTAAATAACGCTACTAGAGGCGAAAGAGGATTTGGTTCAGCAGGCAACAATTAAAAAATGTACTTATGTCTATTTAATAAAGATGTAATAATTCTCTTGCTTATACTTGTACTTTGTTTTAAAAGTACGTGATCTGATTTATGTTTGTATTAGTTTGCCTAAAACACAGATTCAATAATATCCATATGCAAAACTTCATTTTATGACGCTTGCCCAAAATTGCCATTTTCTAAGTACATTTTACAATTGTTTTACACCTTTACATATTTATACACGCCATCATTGTCGCCAACCTATTTCCGCAAGACCTTAAAGCGGGAATGATCGATAAAGAGGAACTATTCGGAGAAAGCAAAGTGGAATCGAGAGAAAAATGTGGGAAGATAGTTCGGCAGTGAATACATAGCTTTGAGAGGTTAAATGTAGTTGCGAGAGAGAAAATATAAATAATACAAGTTAAGCAGTTGTTTAATTGCTAATACCTTTCCTAGATGTCTTGGTATACAAATCAAACAATAGCACACTAAGAACAAAAGTTTACAGAATGGCCAGAGCAAGGGACAGCAGCACAAGAACTAATCGAACGTCGGAAGCAGCTCCAACTCAAGCGAATACGGTATGTACGACCGTCATGCCCGCCTTTCGGAGAAACTTAGACGAATCGGCAACAAATACAAGATGAGAACTGCAATCAGAACAACAAACACCACCAGGTCGATATTGACAAAGATCAAGCCGGACAATGTGAATCAACAAACGAAGAATTGTATATACCAAATTCTGTGTGAATGAGGACGTCCATATGTAGAAAAGACTACTAGACCCCTACAGGTGAGAATCAAAGAGCACAAGCAAATGGTTCGTCTAGGGGAAACTGATAAATCCAACTTGACCCAACACACATAGGGAGATCACAGAATTAATTGGGATAACGCATTGATTCTGCAAAAAGACCATCAAACTAGAAGGCTGTTGAAAGAAACAGCATACGTGGCTACAACACCAAATGCCATCAGCACCCCGAGCGTGGAATTAAAAAGATGTCTGACTCCCGCTGGTTCGCGAGAGCATTACCACCCGAATAACAGCCGCAGTAAGGAATATGACAGACTAAAAGCTTCTGCGCAATCCAGCCTGCGCGCGCAGTAACAATGGCTACTGCGCTACTGTGGTCAAACCCAAATGATTGTCTGTCGAAACGTCGGATTCTAAAAATCCAACAAACGGATGAAATAGCCTCCACATCAACTCGAATATAAATTCATATGTTAATCTTAAATAAAACAAGTGCTCTTTATTATTCTGAAAAAACTGTTTACAGGTATTAAAACAAATAATTTTATAAGAATCATTGTAATGAATTGACGTGTCTGACAGTGAGGATGATGACGGACTAGATGAATACATAGTAAATTGAGTAATCCTGTATTTCGTTTAATTTCGATAAAGGCAGGTTTTTCATTTACTTTAAAGCTTGTATTACCGTGTTTTATAAACTTTTTCACTTGCCCTAATACAATTTCAATCAAGTTTAACACACAGCAATAACACACGGCAAACGTACAATATGTCCCTCTTCGATAATTGCTTCATTGAATTTACGTCTTTTTGCAGAAACAATGTTTATTAAGAGATCACGTTTTAACCTTCTTCAACAAAGAAACTTTTTCTCTTGACCAAACGAATATATAATTTTTCTTGGTAGCTACGGCAAGAATCCGTTCTGCCTTGCGATTGATATAAGAATTGTAGATAACTATTACCGAGTTTCCTGGTAGGTTTGGTTGTAATCGACTGTAATCTCTGTAAAACTTCATTGTGAACATATGCAGTATTTTTTTGCTCAGAAAACGGTCAACAAAGGGCGAAGTGTTTTTTTTTTTCACGATTTTTAGGTTGATCATTATCAACAATTCTACCTATTTACGATAACCAATACAACCAATAAAAGATGTAATAGTTTTCATAAGTAATTGATTTGTTCATTGGCTAGAAGTGAAGACAAAATGTGAAAATAAAACACCGAAGAGCATAATAAAAATTGATAGGTGACTGCTCAACTGATTGTGGCAACAGCGCTGGTTCCGAACAAGGATAGTTTTATATAAACTAGCAAAAGAGGGGTATACTCCATAAGATCTAATACTTCGAAGCCGGGGTGAAACGTTCTATAGTTACTAATCTCGATGCGTTTACATCGTACTTGTAGTTATTACTAATAAGCCTGCGGAAACGAGTTCAGCTTCACGAAATTAGCAGATACTAGACAGACTTGTGTTTATTCTTCTCAGGTTGTTGTGTTCATTCGTGTTGAATACTGATTTCTCCGAGAGCCGACAAAACACCAGTCTCTCTAGTTTCTGCTGATTTCGTAAAGCGCACGGAAAGTGTGCTCGTTTCTGAAGGCTTACTTATGACACTAGTTAGTCATTTCATTTCCTCGCATTATAGTGTGGTATTCACGCTCAGCTGTACGTGTGAAAGGACGCTAATATAAACTCTTCGTGTGTAAAGTTAACATGAATCGAAGAGAGACGAAATAATGTACAGTCTGTTCCATCTCAATAGCCCAACTTGTATTGCTTATGAAAAACAACGAACAGCTGGTATACTTAGACATAATTTTATGTTGTGCCAAACTTGGCACTGAATATTTTTTATTTGAATATTTTCTTTAAATCGCTCAGGGAAGAAATTATCTTTCGCCTACGTTAGATGCATGCGCCGTGTAATAATTTTTTCTTCTCTTTCTACCGCTTTAGGTACTGTGTACTTGTAGCTACGCGGTCATGTTGATTTGCACTATTTCCATTAATCTTAATGTTATACATCACACTAACCATTCATGCAAGTAAATGTCTCGTAAAATTTTTGCAAATATTTTTTTTTATTTTACTTGCAAATGGAACTAGTCCTACAAACATATTTATCTCTTAGATACATTTTCTTTTATTTTAGAATTATATTCAGCTTAAAGAAAAAAATTTCAAAACTTTAAAAAGAAAGTGTGTTGTGTGAGACAGTATAGAGAGAGAAAAAGAAGATCTTTACAATTTGAAATATTGAGCTTTTTCACAAAGAATATCTTTACAATTTATACATGTTTAACATCACTATACCTTGTCATGTTATAAATGATTAAAATGTAAAAGTAGCAGGCGTGGAATGATTATGCACATATCACACGCTTGGAAATAAATGTATTTTATTAAATATAATTTTTGTTAATATATAAATATATCGGCACATGCCAACAGGATAATCAACCACAGCTTACTAATTTTAGGCATCATTGTGTTACGGTGTAATTCTGTAACAATTGTTTACACCTTAAACACTGTTTCCGATGATAGCTTTATGTAACGTTGGCAAGGTTCCTGGTTTAAGTGAAATATGCCTCGTTCCAGGGGGCTTCAAAGAACCCCCCCCCCCCCCCCCCTCCCCTTTACCAAATTCTTCCAGTTAGAGTTGACATTTTGGTAACCGGCAATAAGAAACGAAATTGAAATTATTTCAGAGATTTGCCCCCTCCCTGTCCCTCTCTGGCTGCGCCCATGGAATTAATAACATATTACGCCTAGCAACGTTGTAAACAAACATAAATACAAAATCCAGTATCGATCAAATTTACGTGTTAAGAATGGACAAAATAAAGAAGTCTGTAAAGGGTGTTAAAAATTTTCAAGACCAACAAAAATCTCCAGACAAAACCGAGTATAAAATTACCCATTTATATTTCAACGATAAACGTCTAACGGTGATCGTGAGTATAAATTTCATTAATCGTCTGGAAATCTAATGACATTCCCTCACGAACTTTTCTTTCAGAACAGTTTGAAGGGATACGTTCATTTAACTGTGTTATATTTGCACAATAACGATATCGATAAGATTGAAAACTTGGAGAATTTATCGAATTTACGTGGTTTGTATCTCCAACGCAATAAGATCAAGAAGATCGAAAACTTGAGTGGACTGAGAAAGCTTCAGCGATTGTATTTGGGACATAACGAAATTAGCGTTGTGGAAAATCTGGAAAATTTAGATCATCTAGAGGAATTACACCTTGAAAAGCAACGATTAGCTAGTGGGGATAAGTTATGTTTCGATCCTCGTACTATGGATTGTTTATCGGTAAGTTAGCAGCGTTGCCAACCTTGCCAAATTCATGGATGGTATTGTTGCTATTGATAGAAAGATAAATATAGGAAATCTTGAAAAATATGGGTATATTTCTTCACGTAAAATTCAAAAATAAATAAATATATTTGCAAGGTATGCGATTAAAAAAAAAAGGATATTTTTAGGATGCGTTCTCTTTAACTTGGTTTTTGAAAAAGCAACATGGCTAAATTGGATAATTTATTACAAGCTGAGGCGTTACTCGCGAGACATCTTGTATACGAGGGGAGTCTGGAAAGTTTCAATTCTCGACATGAAGATGGCGCCACCCGTAAGAAATATTCCGGTAATGTAATTGCGCATGCATTGAAGGATACTTTTTCAGCCATATTGGAGATTCAGTTGTTTGTTTAATGTTCGAGCGTTTTTTTTTTAATGTGAAAAATCGAATATTGAGGCGTAATTAAATTCTTACATCTGAAAGGCAATTATTTGTTATTATTTGCCACAATGGAATTTTTGGCAACTGACGTGGTCGTACCAGCTTAGTTGACGAAGAACATACGATAGCAGAACATCTCGAAAGAACGTATTTGTCATATTGACCGTAGATTTAGGCATGAAGAAACTAACCGTGCGTTAGGTACCGCGTCTGCTCACTCGGGAAGTAAAAACACATTTGAATGAACAATGCCGAAGCCCTGCTGAAGCAGTTTAAGCGAAATAAGTCGAGTTTTTGTGTCGAATAATAACTGTAGACTGCAGATGAAAGTTGGATACACCAGTGTATCAAAGTCATATATGAAACAGTGGACTGCGAAAAGTGTATCGGCTCCGAAATAGGTTGTTTCATCGGCCGGGAAAGTGGTAACTGTTTTATATGATAGACATGGTGTTGGGTTAATCGATTATCTTGACAAAGGTCCGATTTGAAGGAAGATTAGGTTTTGTTCCACCATTCACACTTCAGTGGTTGCCATGGCCTTCTTGGCTATAGCCACTTTTTTCCCGTTTCCTAGGCTCAGAAGGCAAAGATTTTCATCGAATGAGGAGGCCATTACATTCGTAAATATCGATTTTGCAGAGCAAGATGGCAACTACTACTTGGGCGGATTAAAGAGATGAAAACATCGCCGTAAAAATTGTACAGACCGATATGTTACATTGAAAACTTTTCAAACTACCCTCGTACGTCCGTATACGCCAAATTTTAATTTCACCGTTATTAATACATCCTGTACTTACGCTTTTCTCCTTAATTCTAGAATTCGCTTATTATTTTGAATGTATCCCATGACAATTTAGAAACAATCCAAATGTTGTTACCTTTAAAATATCTGAAGTTTTTAAATGCTTCCAACAATAACATAATGTATATCTCAAATATTACTGACACCCTGCAACATTTAAGTCAATTAAGGGATGCTAATTTTTCCGGAAATCCGATCTCAAAAGAAAGACGCTACAGAGAGACAATTATCGGCAAATCAATTAGTTTGAGTAAGTTAAAATTAAAGTAAATTACTCCAGTATGCATTTCTTGATTTATCAAGGAATATCATTATAGAAACGTTAGATGGTAAAGAGATCGCTGATGTCACGAGATCTTTTATTAAACGGTTCGAAATTGAGAAAGCCAATTTTGTACAGAGAGAAGGTATGCCAAATTTACCTAATAATATTGCAGGTACGTTGTTGATTAACTCTAATTAAAAAAGTTTTTTTTATGATCGCCAATTGGTCTTTTTAGAACTTGCCAAGAATTACTCCTTATCGGTGCAAAAAACTGTTTCAAATTTCATGCTGAAACCATCAATAACGGAAATGTTTAGCCTACCGATCAGTTCGAGCGAACACTATATTCCCTGGAAATGTAGTAAGTACCTAGTTTTTTATGATTTTCAATTTGAAGTAACCGGTTTTCAAATCAAGAATAACAAAATTTTAACAGATCGATGGTTTTTTCTTAAAAAAGCCATAATTTACTACTACTAAACCCCTACTTTCCCCACATAAAAAGGGCTTTTGAAATGGCCATATCGTTTTAAAGTACAAAGTTTGAATTCCGCTTGCCTCATTCAAAAATTCCAAGTTTACGGCTTTTACAAAAAAATAATATACGTTGCGAAAAATTGGTTCTTACCTGCTGAAGATGTTCATTTTTTTATACAAGCGAATCCCACAGACGCTTAATTCCAGATTTTGATTAAATTTAGAAAAGGGATAGAAAATACCTCCCAAAGTCAAAATGATACTGCGCAGTTACTTTTTCACTCTTCTCGCTAATTTGTAACGTATAAAAACAAATATTTTCGTTTTTGCAAGCACTGCTCTATGGGGAATTAAAGCTTTATTGCTATATAGCAAACTAGCATCAGAAACCTGCATTTTCGAATATTCTTTAATGACCTTTTACATTTTTTAATTTTTTTTTTTAGTGCCAGGGACTCTGGGTCGTGCCAATCCTAAGACACCAATAGGTCTGCGAAAACAAAAGAAAAGACACGAATATGGTACGATGAATATGTCGAATTTACCTAATCTTTACTAAAAATTAGCCTATTTTGTTTTGCTTTGTCCTGTCCTTTGTCATCCGTGTATTGCCTTGAATCAGTGAAACAACGTAAATAAATGTTTATTTATATTATAAATTTAAGAGTTCTGAATATCCTTCATCCATCTGTGAATAACCTTCGGGAAATCAAAGTTAAGCGGCCTAAAGGTATACTGGGCTGACCACCTTTCCAAAGTTATTTTCACGATTAGTCGATGTCTTAGTGCCGTCACCATGTAAGGTATGCTTAGGTTAAGAAACAAGTGTCCCAAAATGATACAATTTGTATCCATTTCATTCAAAAAACAATAATTTCGCTCGCAAAAGATTATGCGAGTGGTAGTCTTCTTTAGTAATTTTAAAAATTAACATATATCCAATTATTATTTGTTTGTGTTAATGTACTAAATATAAATTATGTTATAATATTAAAAATATTATGCACCATATATTTTTGAAGAGAAAAATACGAGTATTTAAATAATCCAAAACGAATTGATTTACGTTAAAAAAAAAATAAAACTATCACAATCCGAAATTTTATTAACTTAACTGAAAATTTGTGTACGCCACTACATTTTCGTAAAAAAAGTGTCTCAAGAATGTTGCAATTATTTTCTTGTAACTTTGTTGCGAGATACTGACATGCGTCGATAACTAACAAAATTGTTTTGTTTATATCAAAAAAATTAAAAGACGATAGCGAATTTTTTTCACTAATGAATCTATCTTGAAAAACACATTTTTTATAACTAATAATTATCGAATTACGATATGAAAGTATCCAAATTTACCCACCTTGTACAATAAACATTTCTTGAATGGTTCTTAGCTTAGCGGAATAACAAGGTTTTTCTTTTTTTTATAAAAAACAAAAAAAGAGGCATTATTGTCACGATCAAGGCTTTTATGTCTCTATTTGTTATATAAACTTTCATAAAGTACAGTCAGAAACAAATCGGAATTACTTCACAAAATTACTCTAAATAAAATTTATTTACGGTTAGAATACAAGCGAATAAAGGATGACTTATAATGAATATGACAAACGCTAACAGATGATTGGGCATGTATTTTTGAACAGAAAGGTTCATACAAACGTATGGCATGTCTGCAATTATTTACGAGATATTATACATTAACTTCGTACAAACCTAAACAAGCCCGCAAACTATCACAGATAGTTCATATATTCACACGAACTCTTTTTGTTTGGAATAACATCCCAAATCACCTGGCGAATTTGTCACGTAGATTACGGATCACCCTGTATAATGTAAAAAATAAAGATACACGTACAACGCAGGGTTTTAAACATCTAAATAATTAGATATTTAATTTTATTCAACAAATTCACATATATTATATATATTTATATATATATTATAATTAAATATATATCTTTCTTTGTAATAATACATAATAAATAGTACATGTTATAAGCACATATATAAATAAAAAATACAATCGAAATGGAATGTCATGGTTGCAGTAATTGTTGAAAATGTTGTCGTCGATGAAGGTTACCTTTTCGAAGACTGTCTTGGAGATTCATATTTACCATTTTTGTTTCGCAATATGTGTATTGTATAATTATTAGATTTGTTCCAATCCACCCCGATACCCTTACGGTGGCAGGGTCTTGAGAAAGAAGCAATACTGAAACTTTATAATTTGAATTTATGGCATAAAAGTCATCAGAAAGAATACCCATATTATCTTACTCAATTTAGAAAAATATACCGTATATTGTTATTGAAATAAATTGCATCATCACAAACATCTGAAACCTTTACAGATATGCATAAACAAAGGTCTATTGTGACGTCACTGGTAAAAAAAAAAAAAAAACAAGCAACACAATCTATGATATTCCTCGTGATTGGAACAAACCTAATAGATACTTTAAGAGAATTAATTTTTTCTTCATGTAAAATAAACAAGCACCATATTATAGTTTCAACAAATACAATAATATTCAACTTGATTAGTATTCGTTCAAAAATAAGAAAAAGCTACAAAGAACAGATATCCATCTTAAGAAAAACACTTAATATTTAATAATATCATTTACTTATGATAATAAGTTAAAAGTAATAATAATATAAAAAAGTTTTGAACGTTTAAATCTAGAGTGAAACATAACTGTTAAGGGTAATAGGTACAATAAACGTGTTTGACACAGAACAATGATTGCTAAACATATGTTTCTATATATTACTTAGATTAAAAAAATAATAAGAGAAATAGATTTGTTTTCCATACACCAACCTTAAAAATTAATGTTATAAAAACTTGTGTTTTAAGTCCCGTGTGAGGTTCTGAAATATTTCGACTTATAGAGTGGGTAGTAGTTACTTACATAATTATCGTAATTATAACTAATTCATAATTATTTGACTGTAGCAGCGAAACAAAGAAATCAAGACGTCCGAGCTACGCGTTTCCATGTAATAGGATAGTAGGGTAATATATTGATATATAGCTAATAACTACATACGTAAAAAAAATCTTAAAAAGTTCCAGCAAGCCCAAAATCGTTTAGCTGAGGGTGTCGTAACGGATAATCGAATAATTTCTTTTTTTTTTTTGGTTCGAATATAAGGTAAATCGTTTCTCGCAATGTTAATAATCTGTAAAGAGAATTTTATTAATTGCAATTAAGTAGTTAATACGGATTATTAAACTAAAATTATGTTATGTCATCTTCTCCGAGGACAATATTAACCAATTTAATTTTATTAATCTAAAAGGTTTGAAGTCTCGACATGAAGATGGCGCTACTCGTCAAAAACGATCTGGTAATATAATTGCGCATGCGTTAAAAGATTATCTTGAAAAAGGAAAAACAATAACCGAGATCTACTGCGCAATATTACTTGACAAGCTGAAGGCGAAAATTGCGGAAAAACTGCCGTATTTGAAAAAACAAGGAAACTTTGTTCCACCAAAACAAACGTGGCACCCTGCGCAGTGCCGATTCAGTGGTCGCCATAATAAAAATTCATGGTCGAATTGATACCAGATCTGGCCCCCAGCGACTATTTTCTGTATCCTAGGCTCAACATTTCGTTCGGAGGACGGAAGTTTTCATTGAATAAGAAGACCGCATTTTTTGCAGAACAAGATGCCGACTACATGGACGGATTCAAGAGATAGAAGCATCGCTAAGATAGACAACAGAGAAATAAAACTGAATTTGACAAAGGAAATACTTGTTTCTGTTTTAGATTGGAAACTTTTCAGATTCACATTCAAAATGGCGGTTATTTATGATCTGTACGATGGAGTGCGCGAAGAGAAAAAAAATTGTTTTATATATTTTTAATATTTTGGAAATTTTTAGAGAATAACAAGGAACACCATTTAAATTTCTTAACAAAATCAATTCTGCGTGCATTAAATGCATTCGTAGATACACGTCGGTTAATACTTTTTTCAAGCATATTAAGTCGATAGTACCGCACCGCATCATGTCAAATCATTTAATGAAGAGCCGGCTGTTCGGAGTAGATTGCATAAATGAAAAAAGAATAGAGATAACATAATTTTAGGTTTAATTTCAATGTGTGTACCTTATTATTGAGTAGCTGCTTGTTGTTGAATCTCTATCTTTTCCACGGTCATATCCGGATTCATCGCAGTTGCTTCTTGTATGGCTTCAGCCAATGCCCGGTCGTGATCGATGGGATCGCCGTCGGACTGTATGGTAATCTTCTGCTCCACTCTGGTCTCCACTACACCGTCACGTTCCGTTTTATACTGCGAAATAGTAATAATATGCAAATGATTAAATTAAGTTCAACATTTTAGACGTATGTATTATTTCGGTACCGGTTGCCAACCAAATTTGATTTAATCGCTACATACCAAAGAAGAGTAATAGAAGCAGTTGTTTACATTTACGTGCGAAACCCATATAAAATTGAAATATTTATATCAAACAAGAGCGTTGTATATTTATTTTGTTATACATAACCTAATTAATTAATTGTTGAATTGAGTGTATCGAGAAGGAAATCCACATAAATATACCCCATTGTTCTTACCGTTATGGTTTCGACGGTTCGCGTTTTGGAGCTGATCGTTTGCGAACTGACAATCTCTCCGGTTGCCGAATAGTTGCCGTCATCGGAGCTGAGATGCACTTTCCTAGCTTCCGTCGCTACTACAGGCACTGAAGTGGTGGATGTCCTCGTAATCGTTGGGTCTCCGCTATACATGACGCTCTCGGTGCGTACGATGCCGCCAGGGATATCATCATCCTTTTTTAAAAATTAAATCATTAGCAATTCTCTTTTCTCAAGTTTTTGTATAATGTTTTGTAATTTTTAGTCAATCTGTCACCAAGAGACGAAAGTATTGCAGTTTCTATAAAGGTTGGGAACTGCAGCTATGGACATCTTGAGAAATATGCTTTTGAAAAATTTGGAAATTCAATGGGTTTTGTCAACATTAGTAATGGTAACGCATTTACAAGTTGGTTATGTTAAATGGCATATTCTGTATGTTATTGCAAATTTTCAAAATTTCCCAATTTCCATTCATAGTTTCCCATTTACACAGAGAGTGAGTCGATGACTTGGTAAAGCATTTTTGTATTGCGCATGACACATGCATGCACATGACTAAATTTCTTCAAATTTGTCTTAGTTACTTTAATATCTACGAGGATAGTCTGAATAGATTCTAGCTTAACAGAAACAAATATCTTTTCTCAACACAAGGAGTTGTAAGGACATACTCTTCTCCCATCGATAGTCCCATCTCTTCAATCCGTCCAAATAGTAATTGGCATCTTTTGCCGGTAACATGGATTTTGACTCAAAAGTCTCGACCTGAACCCCATAGAGAGACTGACGTTGAGGCAGTTATAAAATCTAAAAACCCCGCTACATTAGAGGATTTATGGAATACCATCGAAGAAGCTTGGCATAATATTCTAGTTACAAGATGTCAATCATTAGTGGAAAATTTAAGATGTTCGGCGGTTTTAGCAAAGAAAGGATATCCAACGAAATATTAACTTCAAATGTAAAACAAAAATTGCTGTACATTACTTGCTAATATTGTACCTTCTTTAACTACATTTATTTGTGATTAATCTTTTTATCGACGACCACGTCTAAATTCAATTGGCCAAAATTTCAAACGTATTGCCTTTCAAATGCTAGAATTTAATGGTACGATATTCGATTTCTCTTCCATTATTACAGAAACACGAACAGCGACATGAAAGATGCTTTGACAGTATCTTTCAACGCATGCGCAGTTATTATATTACCAGAATATTTTTGACGAGCAATGCCATCTTTGTGCTGAGGCTTCAAACTTTTCAGACTACCCTCGTAAGTGAGCTTTTATTACCTAGGTACATATACAAGGGTATAACTTTTACATTTGTCCTTTTCTTCCATCTTGGTTCGTTCTCCAGATATATTGAAAAAAACGAAAATCTCTAAACTTTCAAAAGGACGTTTTTACCCTTCAAAGCGAATTTCGCCAGATAACAAAATCTATGCAGGTACTTTAGTATACTCTACACTTTCACCAAGTTTCATTAAAATTTGGATCTAACACCCGGGAACATTGTTACATGCATATACAACCTCTATCTCTATCTCAAGATGACAGAAATGAATCAAGCGAGATGGTGGACAATTTGAACATTCCCCTTAACCTTAACGATAAACCATATTTAAATTCTGTATAACCTATGAAAATGCAGTTACATTGAATTAAAAATTAAAAAAGAATCACAACAAAACGCATTTTCATAATTTCCTAAACTACTTATTCAAATGAGTAAGTTACAAGTTAGAGTTCTAAAATTAGTTATACAACAATATGATGTTTTACAAATATGAGGTGCGCTAAGTTAAAATACATATGAAAATATGTCCAATCGATGCACAATTGCAGGTAGAAAGTGACGTACTCACCTTGTATAACTCATTGTCATTATAAGGTGCATTGGGATCGTCAGGCGGGTCAATCGGAGTGCCGGAATCGCCTGAACTAGTCGAGCTAATGCTACCTCGTCGACCCAGCTATAAGCCATGCAATTATTGCAGATTCGGTTGTGCGAACGGTATGAGGTACGGGTGAGAATAATGGAAACAATACGATTATGGATATTATTATTACAATAACACAGGAATGCAAGAAATGGCAACACTATTGCTGAAATTATTTCTTGTTAATCTTTGAAGAAGTCAACTGTGTAAGACGAAGTTTGGTATCTTCAATTTAAAGTTACGTAGTTTACAAAAAGCAAAAAAAAAGTAACAACAATCGGCAAGCAAAACATTTATTTGTTATAGCCATATGCAAATTTTATTTTTATAAACTTTCTTTGCCAATTCGATTGATGTATCGAAACTTTTAGTTTATAGAATAGTACCAATAATAGTGCTACTATATTAAGTTTGAAAAATTTCGCATCGTATCGAAACAAATTGGCATATGGACACACATTTACTGGATGAAAAATGTAACTGAAAGCAGTGAAAGAACAACAAAAAAATTAAATCGAATGCATCGTTACGAGCTACGAAACCGGGTGGAAGACCCAGCGTTGAGATAAAAATCTCATATTTTGCAATTCGGTTTAAAGGAATTATAGCTTTGCATTTACTACACGTCATATTATTTTTCGGACACTCCGTATAGTCATTTCAATGGATCTTTACATGTGACCAAAATATATTTAGTAAAATGTGAATATTCTTGTTACAAGTAAATCAATTAAAACCTGTTAAAAAGTTTGACGTTTCGGGATCAAGAAACCTATCGCAGGATTATTATTTCTAGTAGTACCCATAAAAAAAAAATCAAGTAAAAAATCCAGTAGGGTGCGCAAATCACGTCACAAATCTAGCCTGTGAGTGGAGAATAATTCTTTACATTATTTAGCAAGATAACAAGCATGTATAAATAATAAATAGCACAAAAAATTAAACCTACAGTAATAGATATGAAGATATAATTTATTGATCGAGAAGAGTCAGGTTATAGTAGTCTTCTCTGCGCAAAAAGTCACGAGCGGCTACTGCTCTTATTCAGAACATTCAATTAATAAAGTTAAACCGGTTATTATTTTTCTACACAAACCTGCTTTTTGTATTTCAACTGTCAAGTTCACCTACTAAAGTCTAACAGCGATTTATTTAGGGATTTGCTTTGCGCTGATTCACAACATAATTCATAGATCAAATCCTCGTTGTCCACCTACTATATTGACAACCCTATAACGAGTATCAACCCTCTTACAATAATAAGAACATATCGAAAGTTTTTGCAACTCAGTGAAATAAAAATGTTTATGAAAAAACATTGTAACATGTAGAGGGAAATTAGAAGGAACAAACGTCTGAACGGGATGGATACGATAATTATTGCTTCAAAATTTTCCATTCAGTCCTGTTACTAACATTCAACGATAAAAACATTTTTTTTTATATTTCTAAACTCAGTAAGTTCTGTGCAGGACGTCACACTGTTATTTAAGCTAAATTAATGATTTTAAAAATATCAATATTATTTTTGTAGAAAATCACTCGACCTAGATGGAATTTCTGTTGTAATTTTAATCTGTTTAATTTTTCTTTGTCCGTGTTTTTTCCTTCCTTTAGAATATCTAAATTTTCCATTATAAATTCTTGTAGTAAACGCCGATTAAAGACCTATATGTTTGTAAAAAAATCCACCTTTATCTCAATTAAACATCATTTGTTGAGAAAACTTTTTTGTCGTTGCCGTGCACAGGTACCTGTTATTCCATTCATGCGATCTATGCACGCCACTGGATTTTTTTAAATAATATTTTACAAGAACTTATATATTGGTATATATAGCCCTCGTCACACATATAAGATCCACTGGAACGACTACACTAATTTGCAATTTGTTGCAGAATAAAATTGAGAAGAGAGAAAGATGTGCTAAAACGTAAGGTATGCAATAAAGGATTGATTAGGTCCAATATAAAAGAAACAATAATAACATAATAAAACTAAAATAAAGACCTGTTCGCCACTAACTACGGTGCTGGTGGTTTTAACCTCCTGTGTGACGGTACGTTGTTCCTGCCTGGTGGCACTAGAAGTCAAAGAATGAGCCACCGTCTTCTCCTCCATCTGTTGGGTGCGAGCATTGGTGCCTAGATCCTCGTGGGTGGTCGCTGTGCGCGTTGTGACTGCGCGTGCGGTTACAAAAGGTGACTTACCATCGTCAAGCGGAACGTCAGCCTTTATGTGTATCAGAAAAAAAAACATAACAAAATCAAAATGAAAACATAAACCCTTTGTACAACAGAAACAAAAATCAGATTAGCTGATGGGATTATGTTACTTGTATAAGTGAAACACGTATGATATTCACGTGCAATTAGTACATAGATGTTACTTAATATAAGCTTAGCCAAATTAAATATACGCACAAACCAAAATGATAATCTTGATTGATATTTTTATTGATAATTTTACAAAACCGTAAATTTTATTTTCCATTAAATTTTCGTTCCTAGTGGCTAAGTTTAACATTAATAACCTGTGTGAATCATCAAACAGATGAATTAATGATGACATACGGGTTGTCAACTAAAAGTGATTTAATAGCTTCGTATCTAACAGACGGACAATGTGGGGGGGGGGGGATATTAAACGGTATTACTCTCTACTGGAATGTTCATTTTACCCGACGTCAATATCAAGTGATGGTTATCCATTATCTCATTATCCATTAGAAGGAAAGGAAGCAAAAATTAATTTACAACATTATAAAAAGGAATATTATTATTTTCAACGCTTAACATAGAAAAAACTTAATTTCTTTTTTCTTACGTTTGTGGAATTTTCTCTTCTCTGTTAGATAGGCAACTAGCTATTAAATTTGAATTGGTTGACAATTATATAATTTGGATGTTTAACAATTATGAACGAATTCGGTGAATTGTAGGTGGTGTCAATGCATATGCTAGAGTGAAATACGATTGAACGTATGTAGATGAAGCAAACTTTTGCAACAACTAAATATGTATTATCTTTGACTCTATGATCAAAAAAAAGAGTCAGAATACCTAAATTTTATTTTTAGAGCAGATTTCAGTTAATCGGTATTGATATAAAAAAAAAATGATCAAGTAATAAAATTTTTTTGGGTCGCTCAAATAAAATTAAAATAAATTAATCAATTTATTTTAAAAAATTACATGATATTCTGTGTATGGAATTGTGATTAAAAGAAATGATGATGAAAAAAGCTAATCATTATTCTCATTTTTAATTGAGCAAACACTTTGTGTGCCACGAAAAATTCTGCCGAATTAAGTTCGACTTTTGTATTATATCTACATAGGATGGTTGATTAGTTGACAAACTTAAAGACGCAATTGGGGTTCGTTATTATTTTGAATAAAAAAGTTCACATAAACCGGTAGTCCATCTCTAATAGTTCACAAGATTTTCCTGTATCTGATAGATAAGTTAATAAACTAAAAGTAAAGAATACCCGTATTACATTTCAGGTATGCTATATAAGAAAGTCAAGATCTGAAGTGTAAGCAACAACATTTTTCTATTTGTTAAGATAGCAAGTATACAGGATCCTACAAAGTCATTATTTGTTATGAAATGAATATGAAAGTTGCTTTTTATTTTATGTTATAAAGTTTTTATATCGGAAATTGAACCAGTTGACAAACTTCGAAAAAATGTATGTTTAATATAATTACCCAAAAATTTGGAATATCCTGTATATTTTATCCCAAATATATTTTTAATTTTTTTAGTAGACTATTTGCATTTAAATTAAAAATATTTTAAATAATAATATAGTGGGCACAACAAAAATCATCAGACTAATCATCTAACTACATACTCTGGCAATTCTTTGTGCAATGAAAATGCATCAAAAATTAAAAACAAATCTAATAACGCTCTCTAAAAGATAATTACTCTAAAAACTATTTACAACAAACAAAAGAATCATTCACCCATTCAAAACATTACCTTATTAACTTGGCTCGATATGGTTACTTCACCCGTTCTACCGTCTTCAACCTTTTCCTCGATATTCTGAATCACCCCATCCTTATCTTTGGTGATGATCTGCTTTGTGGTGGTCTTCACTATCACTGGGGTGCTGGGTCCTTTCGCCTTTGACATCTTTAAACTTGGTAAGTCCTTTAGATTTTCAGTACTGTATTCATTGAGGTCATCATCACTAGATTCATCTGAAGTGCCCTCTTTTCCACTTCTAGAATAAGTTTTGACATTGACTTTTGTGCCTTTCAGGTCGTTGAAATGACTTGGATCGATTTGCGCGTAGTTCAAGATCAATTCTCCTGTTATTGGATCTCTTCTTGCAGTTTCAGGGTCAATATCGCCTGTTTGCGGGTCGATATGACCCCATTCCGTATGAATTTTTCCGGTAACTGGGTCGATTTCCCCAGATAAGGTGAGGATTTGCGTAACTTTGGTGTTAGCACTCTTAACTAAAGGATCATTCGGGTCAACCTGTATAACCTTCCCTGTTTTAGGATCGACCATGCTGTACATATATACAGTTTGAGTGGTGACATTAATGATCTTCCCGGTCTTCTCGTCAATTTGACAGTCTTTCGGGTCGATTTCCTTAACTCTTCCGGTAGAATCCTGTTGGGTTATCAAATAGATCCTCATGATTATCAATTTTCCGGTTTTCGGGTCAATTTTCCCGTACTTCGTGTAAACATCTCCGGTTTTCAAGTCAATTTCTGAAGCCGCGTAAATCGGAGTGCCATCTTCGTCAACCTCGTTGGTTTTGGTATAAATCTGACTGGTTTCTGGGTCAACTTTGGTCGTCGCCGAATCTACTTTTTGAGTTTTGCTAATAATTCCAGTTTTAGGATCTAAATAACCGTAGATCGTTATAATATAACCTGTAACTGGGTCAATTTGGCCGGAATAATAGACATCTTGTTTAGTGATAGGATCTTGGTGATCATAAGTCCAAATCTGACCCGTTTTAGGATCCAATTTGAAGTTCTTCTGATCCTTATCCTCTACTTGACCCTTCTCGTTAATCTGAGGTTCGATTATCACAACGGAGATCATTCTACCATACGCAGGGTCAATCTTACCCGTTTTGGGATTGACTAAACCTTTAATTAAGATTTGTCCTGTAATTGGATCAACCACCCCTTGTTTGACATCTTGTCTATTCGTTACGGGATCGATATAAGTCAAGTTCCCAGTAATGGGATCTAATTGCCCATATTTAGTGATAATCTTATTAGTAGCCGGGTTATACAACCCATTGGAGATATCCAAAGCAGCGTTTTTAGTCTCAATAGTATTTTTCTTGGGGTCCACCTTTCCTGTGAATGTTATAACTTGTACTTCAGGCTCAACCTCGGACCCAATCTTGATTATCTGACCCAAATCACTATTCACGCTATCTGTTTTAGGATCAATAACCCCTGTTGGTACTACAATATTCCCTTCCTTATCGACCTGGATGATTCGACTATTGACTTTACCGGTTTTCGGATCTTTCGTGGTGATTCTCATTAATTTCAGGTTGATTACACCATGTTTAGTGGTGATTTCGCCCGTTGCCGTGTTAATTTTACCTCTCGTAGTATCCATTTGTCCTCTGCTAACATCAAGGAGACCGGTTCTTGGGTCTTTGACAGCGGTTATCGTCGTAATCTCTACTACCGGGTCACTCTGTCCAGCTATACTGATGATTTGACCCAAACTAGTATCCAATTTGCCCGTTTTAGGATCGATTACGCCATCTGCTACTAAGATCTGTCCAGTATTCTCATTAACTTGGGCTGCTTTAGCCTCAACTTTACCACTTTTCTGGTTATTGATTATAACTTTACCACTCCTAGGGTCAATTAAACCATATTTCGATTCGATTAACCCAGTTGAAGGATTAAGAGTGGCTAGGGATTGTTCTATTTGTCCCTTCTCAGGATCTGGCTTGCCAGTCTTCGGGTCAATCTTCGTAGTGATTACAGTGATTTTAATTACGCGTTTCTTAGGGGTTAACCCACCAGTAGATGGCGCTTCTTGCGCTGGACTCACAACGGTAAATATCTGCCCTGCAATGGGTTCGTTCTTGTTGTCTAATAACTTATTACCGCTGACTATAATTTGTCCAGTTTGAGAATCGACCTTGCCTTGGATTGTTTCAGTTTGACCGGTTTTAGTATCTCTTGCAACGACACTTCCGGTTTTCGGATCAATGACACCATATTTGGTCTCGATATTTCCGCTAGGATTCACTATACCGGTTAGATGTTCCACAAGGCTATTTTCAGTGGTTGCTTGCCCTGTTTTTGGATCTCTTTTAACTGTAACCACCATGACTTTGACAACACGTCGTTTGGGAACTAATCCTTCTTGTTTCTTAGTTTCCTGCGGGAGAACAGTAGGCGTAGTGTGGGATTTAACTTCCGAAATTATCGGTTTACTTGGAGTAACTTGAGCCGGAGTCGTAACAGGTTTCACCGGGGAAATCTTCTCCTTCTCTGGAGAAGATGATATGGTCTCTTGAATAACCGGTTGTAAAGTTTGTTGGGAGACCAAGGGATCGACGATAGGTTCTGTGATATGCACAGTGAGGGCTCGTCCGAAATGGGGATCACTTTTACCCGTTTTAGGATTAGTAAACCCGCCTTTAAACACCAATTCCCCATTAGAGTCGATATGGCAGTGCCTGACATCTGGTTTACCAGTCTTAGGGTCGGAGATGGTTAAGGTCTCTTCAACAGGATCAACAACCCCATATTTAGTGATAATTTTATTTCTATCGGGGTCGTAGAGAGCTGCTGTCGTCTCTGGGATCGTCGCACTTTTCGCGTCAATATTGTTCTTCTTAGAATCAAATTTACCGACATAGGTAGTGATTTGTAACTCTGGGTCGATTTCTGCGCCTACTTGGATCAAACGCGCCATTGCAGGATCAACTTTACCCGTCTTCGGGTCAACTACATTCCTTACAATCACATTATCGTCATTATCAATGGTAATTGGAACTTCGCTAATTTGTCCCGTTTTAGGATCCTTCACTATGATCCTCATAAGTCTTAAGTTGACCTTTCCATGTTTAGTAACGATTTCACCTGTATTAGGATTGACAGTTCCATAGTGAGTTTCACTCCTAGCAGTTTTTGGATCAATTTTCCCAGTTTTAGGATCAAATCTTCCAACTATCGACGTAATAGTAACCACCGGATTCTTAGGGTCCACAACGTTAATTACTTGAGTACAACTAGGATCTATTTTACCCGTTTTAGGATCTACAACGTTAGAATCTACGAATATTTGGCCAGTGTTCTCATCGTATTTGATCGGATTTACGGTAGACTTTCCGGTTTTAGGATCTTTCTGAAGGATTTTCAAATTTTGCAAGTCGATCTTCCCGTATTTGGTATCTATGACGTTGTTTATAGGATCAGAGGAACCCATTAATTTTTCAACGGTGCCTTTAGCTATATCGAGCTTTCCTGTTTGAGGATCCTTCTTCGTGGTAATAACAAGAACCTTTATGATTCGTCTTTTGGGTATGGGATGTGATGGTAAGGCGTTGGGTAACATTTTCTGCGTTTCTGATTGCTTATCTTCAGCAATAGCAATGATTTGACCGTGGTTATTGTCTAGAGTACCGGTTTTCGGGTCGATTATAGGTCCCGCGAGTTCTATGTGCCCAGTGATCGGGTCAATTCTCCCTTTCAGATTCTCAGTCTTCCCGTTTAATGGGTTTGTAATTAAAACCGTACCTTCTCTAGGATTAATCAACCCGAATTTTGAATCTATTTCCCCTGAGGGATGCATAACACCCACTGATTGATCAACAATTCCATTCTCAACATCCAAATGTCCCGTTTTAGGGTCCTTTTTAGCGGTAATTACCATGATCTTGACAACCCTATTTTTCCTACCAGGTGGAACTGGTGCTTCAATAATAACAGGCTCATTAATCGGTGTGGCTGCTGTTACAGGTGTTATAGCCACAGGCTTCTTCTTGAGTTCCAATTTCAAGGCTCTACCGAAGTTGGAATCGCCTTTACCCGTTTTAGGGTTGTAAATATTCCTGAAAAGGATTCCGCCGGTGCTAGGATCGTATTGACCCGATTTCAACTCGGCTTTATTCGTTTTGGGATCGATATAGGTTAGGGTCGAATGTAATGGATCATATATCCCCCATTTCGTATAGACCCTACCGGAAATCGGGTCAAAATATCCATTTGACTGCTCGGAAATTATGGTCTTATTATCCAAGCCTTTCTTGCTGTCTAGTTTTCCTGACAAGCTCGTGACGATGATGTCTGTATCTAATTCCGGTCCAACCTGAAGAATTTGACTCATATTATCGTCCTTCTTACCGGAAACCGGGTCAATAACTCCGGATAACAAGATGATATTGCCTGTGGCATCCATCTGAATGGGTCTTTCGATGACTTCGTTCTTTTCCGGATCAACTGATATCATTTTGTGCTCCGCCATGTTAACTGTTCCGTATTTTGTAACTAATTCCTTGGTGACTGGGTGTATTTTTCCGTTACTGGTCTCTTTGTATGCTTTTGTCGGATCTAATTGTCCCGTTTTAGAATCTCTTTTTGCTGTTACAGAAGTAATTGGGACAATTGCGTAGTTATCATCAGCAACTGTAATATTTTGACCCAAACTTGAATCTTGTTTCCCCGTTTTAGGGTCGATAACTCCTTCTTTTAGAATAAACTGGTTGAGGACGTTGTCAATCTCGATTGGCTTAGTATCGATCCTATTCGACTTAGGATCTTTCATAGCATATTGCTTCTTTAATGGCTTGATTACGCCATATTTGGTCTCAATATCTCCCGTACTTGGATCTAAGATACCATCGGTTGACTCCGTATGGCTCTTTTCAGTTTCAATCACACCTGTCTTTGGATTTTTCTTCCCTGTCACTATCAGTACTTTCACGATCTTTCTTTGAGGTACAATATCGATCGGTCTGGGAGGCACTAGAGGCGTTTCAGCGATAGATATGATCTGACCTTGAGTGGTATCACGTTTCCCGGTCTTAGGGTCAAGTATAGCTCCATTAAATAATAAAATTTGCTTCGTAATAGGATCGATAACACCTTGAACGACCTCCTTTTTATTATTCGATGGATCTGTGATAGCGACAGATCCGTTCTTGGGATCGATGAGACCATATTTGGAGTCGATCAGAGATGATTCTACATACTGAGTAGCCATTGAAGTATCCAAAAACCCGCTATCCAAATCAATTTTACCGGTTTTAGGATCTTTTTTAGCGGTTATCACGAATAACCTGACAGGGCGCGTTTTTCCGCTTAATGTAGGTGGTGTGGCAGCAACAACTGCTGCTTTTTGGGCTTTTCGAGGTGCAGGAGTTTCATGGGCATATTGCTCACCAGCTAGGAAGGCTGCAGTATCCACTTTGGGATCTTTGAAACCAGGTTTGCCTTTATCTTTAAGCGCTGGCTTCTTCAATTTATCACCTTCTCCGGGTGCGTAATTAAAAGCAAGTCCCGTAGCTTTCTTGGTGGTCGGAGATTGCTGGGAATTCAAATCATTACTGGGCGAAGTCGGACTGGGTTGTTCGTAACTGAAACCCTTGGGTTTTTTCGGAGTAGGTTGTTCCGGGGAGGTTTCATAGTTATACGGTTTGGTATAGCCAGGTAATTGGGGAGACCCAACGGGTGGACCTTGGCCCTTGTCGGACACCACCGCTTGCGCTTTGACCTTCTCCTTCTTCGGTGACTTATCCCGCTTAGTACCGAACGATAACAAACCCGGACTCTGTAGAAGCAAAAGCAAACATGCACAAAGAACTTGACATGCACAACTTAAAATATTAAACAAAGAAAAACGCGCTATGTCTAGAAATAGATAGTGTCTGTACATAAATTCGAGAAAACTGGGTGAAGATTTGCGTAAACAAAATCTGCAAATATAACTAAATCATATTGTGTATACAGAGCGTAATAATATAATCCAGAATTCTTCGATGATGTCTTTATTGTCGGTAAAACAATAGAGTGTTTTTTATATAAAAATGGGCGATTTATATAAATAGATTGTAGAAAATTAAGTCATTTTACTAGGTGGTTGCAAAATAACAGAGACATTAGAGAGATAAAAAAACAGCTAAAGGTTAAAAAGTACAAAGAACAGTTTTACCGTGTTTTAATGCGCCGAGGAACCACCAATTAATTAATTTTTTAATCGATAAATATAAAAAGCCAAGGACTTTTAAGAATGCTACGAATTTACCTATTCATTATGACGGTTAACAAAATACCTGGACGACTGTCATATCATTCAAAAACTGTTTTTTTTTTTCATCACTTTACTCCACAGCTTAAGAATAACTTCAAAAAAGCTAAACTACCAGAAAAGAGCAAAGCCGTTCTTCTATTGAACCCGCCTGTACCTGTACTACTTTCTAGTAACATTTTTCCAACATTTTGCCACTTATAACTGGAGATGACAAAGGCAGGTGAAATTATTACTATTGCAGCGACTAGACAGACTCGTGTTTTGTCGACTCTCAAGGAAACCAGTAGACAACACGAACCCATTCTTAGACACGAGTCTGTCTAGTCGCTGCAAAAAAAGTAATAATTGCACCTGCCTTGGTCATCTCTACTTATAACGTTATGTCATTGATTCAAACCATGTAGTAAAGGCTCATCCAAAGAGTTTTTATATATGCCTTTTGAATTCAGATTGTGTCGTTATTGACTCTCAAAAGAAATTTAATGTTAAGGATGTCGTATATGCTACTGCACTCTCATGGTCTCACGGTAAAGAAACGACTTTGCAATGATGCTCTGGACAAATTCAATCACCAAAGTCGATAGTGTAATAAGTGAAACTGTTGCGAAAGAAGAAGACTTAAATCGTTACTGAAGTGTTAAATGTCATTACCGGTGGTTATAAAGGCAAGAAGAGAACATTTTAGAATAGATCGAGATCGATAAGAATGGACCTACTGAGGACGAACTTACGGATTAAGCTATTATTCAAAGTGTTGTAAATCCCGAACCTATGAATCTCGAAGAGTCGGATGAAGACGGGAGGAAAGAAAAGGAACGTATTAGGCTGAACTGAAGTGGTAGTCGCATTAAACAAATTCACAGTCTTTGCTCAAACCACTTTAAATTATAATTATGCTGATGCAATTATTCTACATATCCTTAGAAATAATTCTTTTAAACACGAAGTTACCAAAACAAAGAGTTGGTACTTCTGTTTAAAATACCTAGTGCACGTCCTTCATGTATCTCACATCTTTTCTCCATTTAGTCTCAAAGTTTCGTAAATGTATCTCTCCTTCCAAGAACCCTACTACGCATTTTTAACTTTCTGGCATTCTTGAGGAAAAAAAAAAAAACTCCGATATAAGTTTTCCTAATTCTAAGGCAAACTCTTGTATATTATGGATTCCCTGTATAGTCCTTTGGTTTACAAGTTAAATGACATCACATATCGCATGGTTAGAATACATCAACTCATAGAAATAAATTCTTTTTTGAGAATTTGAACAGACTAATTCCATCTAAATATTCTCTTTTGCGAGAATATATCTTTTTTCTTTTTAATTTCTAGTGGCAACGTTAACATGTCCTTATTATCATATAAATTATATACAAAAAAAAAATACAAATATCAAAGACGTTATACGCGGAGTTTCTGAAATCTAACGCAAATATATATACATAGGTATATTCAACTAAAAAATGCAATTTTTTCGTGTATATGTCAAAACATTTTTTTATTTGCTCTACTAAGAACAATAATTTAATTGTTTCACAATTATTTTAAAGAATTCATGATATTACTAATTTTTGAAGAAACGAAGTATAGCAAGCCTTTATAACGGTGATTTAAGGTACTTTTGAAGATACGTGGGAAAACGCTTTGGATAAAATAATACAGAGTTGGAAATTAAAGTGATTACAATATAATAAGGGCCTACCTAAAACGATTCGATGAAATTGTTGAGACGAATTTGATATCTAAGATAAATATAATTAAACATATTTTTAAGTTATGCATTTTTATAGTAATAAATTTCTTTTCAAAATATACCAAATTGTACGTAAGCATTCCGTTGAAAATAAATTGAATTTTTATAAAAATCTCGGAAGTAGAATATATTGTCTTATTTCAATAAACATTAAATAGTTGCACACACCTATTACATTGTAACTTATCTTCTTAGCTAAGCCACAAAGGCAGATAATATCCAACGTCTGACAAATCGATCTCCCCGTTATTCCTTACATTTATATAACATTGCCAACACTGTTACCACCCTCTACATTCTACATTGCAGTCTTCATGTAACTCAAACATTCACCCAGCTCAAAGAAAGATAATAAACATCATCTAATAATTCCTATATAAAAATTACTTTAAAAACTACTGTTCATAGTAATTTATACTCAAAATTACATATCAATCGATTACAATTTACACCATACCTTCTTCTGTGCTATCAAAGATAACAATATTCAACTGAGATTCTAAACATTCATGTAATCGATCAACCTATTCAAAAAATAAAGCGTACCTTGGCTCTCTTATCTTTCGGAGATTTCCCATTTTCAGCGCTGGAATTCAATTGATCAACATCGGTACCATTCTGCTCCGGAGTAGTGACGTCAACGTTCTCTTTATTCTTACCGTCTTTGTCCTTTTTGAATACGGGAGGTAGGACCGATACGCCGCCGGCGGGTTTCTACAAATAATAATTTTATTGTCCCATAAGTTGTTCGATTCTATAATTTCTATATAATAAAGACGGGTATCCAAAAAATAAATCGAACGTTAATACATTTATTTATTTGGATACTATTCTGGACAAAGACATTTTATTTAAAAAAGAAAGCGAATACTAGTTTGTATTTTCACCACATGCATTTTTTTTTTCAAATAATATAGCGCAATCTAACAAATAGCGAAAAAGTAATAAAAATAATTTCAATTACGATGCGACGATTTCAAAATCACGTCTCATGTGCAATTATTCTAGTTTGTTGTCAAGATTAATTCTGTTACTGCAACTGCAACATAATTAACAGAAGTTGTTTTCATCCTATGTGATTTCTACCTATTAATGTAACATATCTAACAGAGAACAATTTCATCGTTAATAGTAAATAGCTTAAATGGTACCGACATAGAAATTATATACATTTCTCTTTTATACCACTTGACGAATATAGCTCGGCATCAAAACCACTCTTATATACATGCACCTAGTATATATACCACCGCCAGGAAGCAAAAAAACGAAAACAAACGACAAGTCTGAGCAGTAATAAATATAATTATGTACTTATGTACAGAAAAGTTCAACACATTAAAGCTGTAATTGGGAACGTAGTGAAAGTCGAAAAGATTTACACGAACAGAAAACGCATTAAATTTGAGACTTATCATTGATTTATCCCCAACATAGTAGAGTTTGCTGACATTACTGGATTATATACTTCAATATTAAGAGTCTGTTTTGTTTCTAAAATGTAAACATTTTTTTTTAAGCAGCAATTTTTTTAATGATAAATTTACGAGGGTACTCTGAAATTTTTCTTTTGTCAAATTCATTTTTATTTCTCAATACAGTCTCCAGATAAGTCTATATACTTTTCCCAGCAATGCTCCCATCTCTATAATCCGTCCAAATGGTAGTTGACATCTTGTTCTGGGAATGTCAAGGTTGTTGCTGTCTTCAGCGATCTC
This sequence comes from Oryctes borbonicus, assembly GCA_902654985.2. Taxonomy (NCBI): domain Eukaryota; kingdom Metazoa; phylum Arthropoda; class Insecta; order Coleoptera; family Scarabaeidae; genus Oryctes; species Oryctes borbonicus. The sequence continues at coordinate 5,199,205 of LR736861.1, read as the reverse complement.
TCGCCCACTTGTTCCATTCTGTCCTCTCATGTTCTGTATTGTTTGTTTTTCTCTTCAAACCTATTTCCTTTATTTTACCTATTCATGTTTTCATTAGTCTTCCTTTTTTTCTCTCTCTCTCTATTCCTGCATCGGTTATTCTTTTAACTAGTCTATTTTGTTCTATCCTCACAACATGTCCAAACCAGTTCAATTGCTTACTCTCTATTTCTTTCTTTGCTGTTTGTTTTAATGTCTCTCTAATTTCTTCGTTTGTTAGTTTATCATATTTTGTTATTCCTGCTATCCTTCTCATATACTTTTGCTGCACTATCTATGTTTCGCATCCGTATGTGATTGTTTGTTATGACGAGATGACAAAGGCAGGTGAAATTATTACTTTTTTGCAGCGACTAGACACACTTGTTTTGTCGACTCTCGGAGAAAGCAGTGGACTACACGAACCCTTTTTCTTATGAGACGAATATACATGAGTCTTAGTCGCTGCAAAAAAGTAATAATTTCACCTGTCTTGGTCATCTCTAGTTATGACTAATCTATTATATACCTGTAGCATTACTTTCTGGTCTATTTCTTTCATTCCTCAAATTATTTTATTTATACCATATGTTTTTTTGCTTTTATACTTTGTTTATTTCCACTTCCATTTTTCCATGTTCCGTTAGAATATCTCCCGTTCCAACTCCTTTCTATTTATTCTTATACCGGGTTTTGTCTGCACTAATGTTCATTTTCAACCTGTTTATCTCCTCGTGCCAAACATTTACTAATCTGTGCACTTTCTTGTAACAGCAATTTTATTGGGATTAGATGTTTCTATGCAATTGTTTGCCCGTTTTCTTGTGTTTTTAAGTAATAGATCCATTACCTTCATATCCGTTTTTTTTTTCCAGTTTTACATAAATAACTGGGCGACTAACATGACTGAAATTTTCAAAAGTATGTTTCTACGCAAATACCAGAATATTTTTGACGAGTAGCGCCATCTTCATGTTGGAGCTTGAAACTTTCCAGACTACTCTCGTAATAGAAAAATAACCTTTGAAAAAATTGTTGATCTGGCAGCAATTTTAATTGCCAGTTACAGCAAAATGTAACATTTTTATGAAAAATCGTTTGGTATGTTGAGATAATATTTTATCAATATTTGGAGCTAACTAATGCTGAATATGTAAAAGCACAGAGATATTACCAACATCACACTTGCAACAATTCATGTGTCTACAGTAAGTTGTAAATTGTAGCTGTCCGCATTTTTTAACACGTTTATTTTCACCGTATTAAAATTTTCTTTCTCCACAATCCCAACAACAAGCCTCAAATTTTATCCACAACAATTTCGCAAAATAAAACGAATAGGCAATAGTAATAAATATAGATAATATAATAACAAAACGTGTAAGCGTATTGGTCAGAACCTTTTGGACTTTCTCAGCTTCGTACTCTCCTTCCACAGAACTGGCGGAACTAGCCGATGTCGTTCCCATACTACCTCTTCGAGCGGACTAACCAATTGGTTTAGTAAAATATACGAAAAATTAAAAAATTTTCCTTTTTTTATTATGAACTGTTCTTTTAATGTAGAGGCCGAAATAATCAAGATGTTGAACAAAATTGAGCTGCCAATGTCAACGTCACAAATCCACAGCCTACTAGTTACTAGAAGTTAAAAGCTCAAACATTAAGAAAACAGCTTCTGCAAGTCACGTGTTTGTTATTGTTAATTCTTAACAATATTAAAACAAGTATTCATTTAAACGAATTAAATATATTTTGGGCAAATTCAATACCTACCTTGTCTTTTAATTTCTCTTTTTTCTCTAGTTCTTTGCTTGGTTTAGCTTTAGCGGGACTTTCATTTTCTATATCGGGAATACGTTCTGGTGGATAAGACATGGTATGTCTCTTATTGGCTTCGTTATAGTCATCTTCTTGTCTGCCACCTCCCAATGCTAATAAAATAAATACAATGAAGCATAAATGCGTAGTATAATTGCAATTCCCGCAGGTACGTTTCTTTTATATTAGATTTGGCAACAATGGAATGTATTTAATAGCGTTGTTAAAGTTGTTGTCAACCGATTTATTGCGTTTTCATTCTTTATACTAATAAGACACAATCAATCACATGTATCGGTGGGTTTAAAATTGCTTATTTAATAAAAATTGAACACCGTTCTGACGTAGTGATGCTCCAAATTAAACACAACGATCTTCATAAATATCATTAATAATACCATTCCGATGTTGCCAATTCTATAATGACAAAATATATCTGGTAACATCCGATTGCGGAGCTTCTTAAACTTACGGTCCATGCTACGAGACGTCATCCGGCGGCCTGTTAAGGATCTTTCGAACTGAGGTGCGGGTCTATCGATTAAAGTTTTCTTAGTTTCGTAATGCGTTCGGCCCGAATAACGGAATTTGGAGCCCAAACGCGGGAAGAGAGACGATTTCTGGTTAGCTTCGGGAGACATTAACCTAAAAACGGAGAAAAACACTCTGTAACTTCGTGCGTTATTGTGTTAGATTTGCAAGTATGAATTATCCTAAAAATCGAAAAAAATCAGTTTGATGTACCAGTAAGTCCGTTTCTTGCAGAAATCTCAACAAATTTTACATAAAATAAAGTTATAAAGAATACACAGCTTTCCTTCAGATTCTCATGCTTAAACTTACCTAAAGAACGTATGGTGTTCTACGCAAGTCTTCCATAGCTTCTTGGCAGCTCTATGATTGGCCAGTTTAAATCCAATGGTAGACTCGAACTGCTCAAACTCGCCAGGTCTAATTTTAATGTAAAAATTATGTCGCTTATAGCTGATCTTCAGAATCTTGGGCCAGGCGAACCTATTTATTCTCAAACGGTCTCTGTATACCAATAGACCGGAAGCACAAACACCTGTTAGGAAATAATAAAAAACGATAATGCACCATAACCAATTAAAGTCTCTTATGCGACTTGCAAGTCTTACCTAACATGATATCCACACCTTCCGAATCTTTTGCTGGATGGAGGTCTACTCCGTACATCGCTAACTTCTTCGCGTTTTCTAAATAGTGCAATTCAGCTTCGGCCGGTGTTTGACCTCTGTTATAACATTTAAAAAAGGAGAGATTTATATTCAGTAACGATTTACATGTACATTACTTACTTATGAGTCTTATGCAGTTCCATCACTTTGTTAACTAGATCCTGCGTTTGGTTGGGCGCAAACTTGAACTCGGCAAGATAATTCTGGTCCATAGTATCACCATCGTAATCTCCCAGTTCCGATTGGACGAGGTAGGACCCTAATAAGGCATGAGTGACGAATGAACACGGTAATCGATTGTTTAAGATGTCGTTTCTGATCTGCAAGCACAGTTGGTAACGCGTGATGTCTTCCTGAAGCTGGGCGGGATCCGGCGGGTAGAATTTTACTTGGAAATTAAATTTCCAAGGTTCAGCTGTAAAAAAAAAAAACATTTTAGAAAACTTGATGGATATCTGAAAACCTTTTACCTTTCATGAATTTCGATGTCCTCTTTTCCAAATCTAACCAGTTTCTAGGATCATGTCTATCTACGTATACCAGACCGAAATAGTCCCTTTCGATGAGGTTGATGGATTCGCAAACTTTCACCAGCAAATCTTGTCCCTTCGATTTTCTCTGAAATAACAGAGTAATCAACGTAAATTTAGGTGTTTTTTGGCTTCGAGTAGAACCCCGTAATCCCGAATCATAGAATATTTAGTGCCCTTTTAGGGTTGAAGGAAAATCAAATCAACGTTGATCGAGGTAATGTTAACGAGATCTTACAGTATCAGTAATACTTACATCTATATAAATATTCAAAACGGATCCATCCAGCATAGTCACGTGCACCAAAGCGTTGCTGGTTCGACCCGGCGAACCCGTTTTTGATTTGGCAGGTGACGTATTTTCGTTATCGATCGCCATCTTCTTCTCCTCGGGCATAGTTGCCTACTTTCTGCAATAGAAGAGAAATCTGAATTATAATATCGTAGTTCCCAGTATGTAATAAACGTAACATTTTAGCAAATTAAAAATGTCGATATTCGATCAAAGCATTTTTTTATCTGGTACAATAAGTTGCTTCGGCACTGTCAAACGTCGACGTAGTAATGGCAATTATCACGAATAGCCTTTATTTCGAGAAATCTTCGAATATCGGCATTATTTTTTGTCTGCTTATTATAACAGCATGATATTGACGGTTTTAAACTATTTGTTTAAAATATTAACTTGCAATCATAAACGAATCTTGTGTCTGGAAATTACATCCAAGTGGTTTCTGGTGTTAATATAGTTTAAAATGAATATTAACGACAATACATCGCTGTCTCCATACTTTTAACTAACCCTGTATAATAAACACTATGATTGGATAGCAAAAAGTATGTGTGATAGAGATAAATGGCGATTTGTTTGGATAACCATGAATAAAGTTCGCCACTTTCCGTGCGTCCGTATAGGAGTGGTCGTTCAGGTGTGTGATTTATGTGACATAAATCATGTATAACCCATTTCCCATATACACCTGTTTTGTTATTATTTTATTTTGCACTTTCCACGTGGTCTTGGCAATGTGTTTTTGACCAATACATTAGAGATTTATTGCAAACTATGCAACTGCACGTAACGTATATGCAGCACTGCGCTACGCTCGCGTGCATTCCAACCGGCCGCCAAACACATACCGGATGGGTTAGTACTGCAATAAGATCGCTTGTGCATATATTACGAATAGCACACCCGAACGACCACTTCCATACCGACGCCTGTGAAGCGTCACGAAAAGTGGCGAACTTTACTCATGAATCATGAGTCATAATTAGAGATGAGCAAGGTAGGGAAAATTAGCAGAGACTAGACACGTGTTTATTCGTCTCATGAGAATGGATTCTTGTTGCCCACTGGTTTACCCGAGAGTCGACAAAACACGAGTCTGTCTAGTCGCTGCAAAAAAAAAAGTAATTTCCCCTACCTTGCTTATCCCTAGTCATGAATAGAGCTGGTATTCCGCATGTCTCGACACGACTGAATCCGTTGTAGTAAGTACACAGAGTAAGAGGAAAGAAGATTCGCCCGTAGAGGGGATGGGAAGCGATTTTTTCTCTTGGTCGCCTCATCATTTGTTTGAAAATTAATTCCTTGACTGTACGTACTTACTACAACGGATTATGCATCTCCGATCGACACTCTATGTTCGTATTCCCTTTTCCCATTAACTATCTATTTGTGGGTACGCATATACTTGCTAGACCCATGGCGCGACGCGCGGAAATGCTAGCTCTACTCATGATATTGAATCCCAGCAAGTCAACGAGAATAAAAAAATACGAGACACACTAACAGTTACAATGACGTTTTACAAATAGAAATAACTAACAATGTAATTGCACAATGGAGTGTGGGAAGCAATGAAGAGATTCTAGCTACAATAACATAATTTCACCATTAATAGTGGACCAAAGAAACAATAGGGAAGAAGTCGAAGAAGAAAGAATTCCACGTGAGAGGAGTTTTCAACAGTGCATTAAATGAAGTACAGAAAATAACATACCAGATCATCAACTGTCATCAACTTCTACACCGCATTAGAGATTAGGCGATTGCTCCGCGTATAAAATCCCTGAAACAACGTTATATTTATTCATATAATAATGTTCATGTACATAACATAGATTTTTCTTTAAGAACATTGTATAACATTAATTTACGTCAGATTCGCTACAGTCGACCAGTTTTACATTGCATATAAAACATTTTCAGTGAAAGCGAGAGAGATTACAAACAAATAGAGTTGAGTGGCAGTGTACTTATTTCTATATGGAAATGAACAAACGCGTTCTTTTCTATATGGTAACAAAATGCAAATCGTCCTTATGCATCACTTCCTTCCTCTACCTTCTCGGATATTCGACTTTCCGCCACCAAAACGATATCGACGTCGCAACCCCATCTAGTAGCGAGATCGTAAGCGTGAAGGAGCACGCAATATGGCGTGCAACGGTGTGAACGGAATAAATAAGGCGAAATGTAAATTATGAGATAATCAATTGTTTGATTCGAACATGGCTTGCTTGCTTAGATTGAATTCTGAACGTGAACTTCTGAAATAAGGCACGAAACTGCGAAGCTATTGATTTTCTTCACGTATTCAAACGTATCGGTAAATTGGAATGACATATAACTTTGGACGTGCTGTATACAGCCTATTCAAATTGTATGGACTAATGAATATTGAAAAATCAATATTTCCTCGATTCTACCAATTTAATTAATAAAATGAAAAACCTAAGACGCCGGTAGGATTCGAACCTATGACTCCCATCTGTCTGGACGCGTTGCTGTTGCAACGGCTGTACATGCAATTTGGTTATGCTGTATTTTGCTTATTTACTGAAACAATCTAAAATTGCGCGTTGGTAATAAGCCAATACATATGCATATACATACAGCAAATAAACGGCATATTTCATGTATTTAGCGTCGCATAATATTGGAAGATAATTGCTAGGAACGCAACTGTTCCTACACTGCTATTACAAATAAGTACCCGTTCCGGTTATTCAAAGCTTGACATCACATAACATCGTAGAGAGCCTTCAATAAAATTGTATTTCATTCATTTGGTATTTTCAATGACAGACGACACACACTGCTAAGGTCAACAATTATGTAGAACAATTGTGTGCAATTTAAACTTGAGTGGTTTAAATATCTGCTTGACCATCGGTCATACCAAATTCTATGATTGCTTAATGCCCGGTAATATTTAGACGCACATAAAATTTGATCGTTGAAACGGTATTTACAAATTAATAAAGAGAAAATACTGCTTCCGTTGGTATAGACAGGTAGGAAGAAATTATCTTGAAGCAACGTTCTGGATTTCTTTAGATTATCCACTACCGGTACTAGAGTTGATGAGGATGACCTTGAAATCGTATCATCTCAATAAAACACGCCAATGTCAATTAGATAAGTTTATAATTTGTTTTAATATTGACGCTATTGGATTTTTTTTTTAATTTTTCGAGGCGCTCAAAATACCTATAATAATAATATCTACGGACTTGGTATTTATATATAAAAAAAAAACAAACAATATCATTGCCAATAGCGAGAAACGATCAGCTAAAAAAAAGATTGTTATGTGAGTAATTACAATTATAATTTTGTGTGAAATCTCCAAACATAATAGGAGTAAAGAAGTAAAAGTATACCAGGATCCTTCAATAAGTATTTAGAAAAAGACAGAAAAACATATGCATCACCGAGCCATTTTTTCAAATTTGTAAATGAAGTCACTGGGGGCCAAATCCGGTGAATACGGTGGATGTTGTACTAGATCCATAATTTTGACCATCGAAACTGCGCAGATGTGCATCCGTGCGTTGTCTTGATGGCAGAGGATCTTTTTCTTTTTCAAGTGAAGACGTCTTTTTTCTCAATTTCTTCGCTCATTGGTCCATTAACGACGCATAATAGTTTCCAGTTATTTTTTTTTCTTGCATCCTAAAAAACCGAGGCGTTAACCTTGTCGGCCGACGACCTTCTTCGCAGCCCATTTGCCTTCAAAAACCTACTGTTTTGACCGTTCCTTTGTCCGTGGAGTGTAGTACTGTATCCATGTTTCGTCCACAGTTATGTATCGACGAAAAAACTTGTCAAGATTGCGGCGGAAAAGCGTTAAAAGTCTCAGAGTCGACCACACGATTGTGTTTATTCTTCACTGAGAACAAACGCGGCACCCATCTTGCAGAGATCTTTTTCATACCCAATTTTTCGTGCAAAATTGAAAACATTGTGCCTTGCGATGTGCCTGTGGCCTCAACTATTTCGCGTATTGTGATTCGTCGATCATTCAAAACCATATCGTGAATTTTGTGAATCATTTCGGGGGTCACCGCTAGACGTCTAGAACGATGTTGATGTTTTGTATTGTAAACAGTTGCTAACACAAGAGCAGATGTGCCATGAACTTCATCCAACTCACCTTTGATCTCCTTCGGTGTTAAGTTTTTTTAAATATAAGTGTTTAATCACCGCTCGAAACTCACTTTTTTCAATTTTTCTACATTCACAATCTACAAAAATTACTTGCTTAAATCATCAATAAAATAAATGAAACCGTGGGTATAACTGAGACTTTGATAGCTATCTAGTGACCGAATCCTTACTAGAAACAAACAATTTTTATACTACGAGCGCCATCTCTTAGATTTTTTAAGCACTTCTCGAATCACCCTCGTACAATAAATTACCAAATTCAATTAAAAAAACTAGCAATATTAACAGGTTTAAGTCTGATCTAAACAGGTATTTAATGGATCTCTCCGTTTACACCATTCTTTGTAATATGTATATTTCATTGTTCAAGAATTTGAACAAAAATCTTGCACTTACACGACATTTTTCTTTGCTTTAGAAATTGAAAACTATTTGCGATGCGTAGTACATTAGAATCAACAGTGAAATCAGCGAGTACCGATAGATCTAAAAGAAAGGAACCTAGGAAAATTTTTGTAAACGTTCTGCTAATCAAACAATGGATGTGCATTTTAGCGTGCTGGCTACAAAGGCATAATACAACATTCTCAAACAATAGCAGGTATCTTGTGCAAAATAGATATTTCCGAATGTGATTGCCTTCTTATTTGATAAAAATTTCTGTTCTCCGAGCTAAACTTTCAGTCTAGGAAACAGAAAAATAGGGCGAGTGATCTATCATTTTTTTCTTCAAATACGGCAATTTTTCTACAATTTCGCTTTCAGCTTATCAAATAATAATGCATAGTTATTACGTTATTGTTTATACTTTTTCAGGAGAGTCGATTAACACAATTACATGATTATTTCAGAAAAATAGTTGCCATGAGTTTCCGATCTCGATCGCCAACCAAGCTAGTAATACCACGTTTAAATTCAGCTGCCTAAAATTTCACTGTGGCAAATAATGGTTCAGAGTCCCCGTAACCAGCTTCCATCTCGGCTTTAATTTGCGATGATTCAAATGCAAGAATTTAATGATGACTCAACATTCGATTTCTTTCCATTTTTACAGTAACTTCGACTAACACAAACAAGTGATAAACAACAACTGAACGTCCAACATGGCTGAAATTTTCAACGCAAACACATTTTTATTGCCAGAATAGGCAGTAGGTCGGTTTTCTTAAGTATGCGCCTGGCTATTGTATAAGAATATTAGACATTACCTCATTTGTGCAACCTGAACAAAAACAGTACGGAAAACAGCGGCCCTAAATTAGAACCTTGTAGAACGAAAAATCTCGAAAAGAACCCTTATGATCTAAAACCGTTTCAAAAAGAACAACATTTGGCCTACTTTTCAGATACAATGAGAACAGGAATAATTCTCGCTTACTTCTACAGTTTAAGGAAAACACTAGTTGTCGTGGATAAGTTGATGTAATCTATGGAAGATATTGGCGAAAACATACCGGTAGCTATCTAGATACCAGCAAAGAGTAGGACAACTCGTTATGAAATCAAAGCAAACTTTAGGATGTAAAAATATACATACGCCATTACCAAAGAATGTTGGAATGCATCCCATCTGTTTCAATAATTGCCTGCAAACTTTTAGGCATCAACATTATTAATTCTAATTTAGTTTCACGAAAAATCTTGTAACACTCCAAGTTTAAACCTGTTTGCGACTAGTTGGTACAGTCGAAATAAGTAGGATTGATGTGCCCTATCTTGATGCTTGTATAATGGCTTTAATGTTTTAAACTGTTTCATTGCATCTCCTAGTTATTTTTTGTCTCCACTCTGCATTTCATTCGGAAAACACGTAAGAGAATAGCTTAGCAGTGAAGCAAATGCAAATCATACTGCGAAGTATTGGAAAATACTAATTTGAGAAGTCTAGTCACGTGCAAAGAAAAATATGTGAATAGCGGTGTAACAAGAGAACGTACGCAAGCGAGGACTAAAGATTAATGTAAGCAATAAAAATAAAATGAAAAAAGTTTATTAATTCGTAAATTGAAGCATATTGGTTAATGCTGGTGTTCCTATAATTTATTTTTGGATCCAGTCGGACGTTATACTTTTTCTAAACGTGACAGTTTTTTTGCTAAAGTTACTGTTCTGGGACCTCATTGCGTTGGTTCAAGATTAAGACCAGAACTTTTCACCTTATCCGTGTATATATAATTCTTGAACCCATTCTTAGGAATACGTAATTTAACGTGCACAACGATGACGTCTTTAATAAACACCGGGTGTGCAACTGTTCTACCATTTGTCACGACTCCGCAATCAAGGTCGTGATATCATCTTTCACATTTCTAAGTGCGAAATGATCTGCTTGACTCACGGCAAAACCATTCGTATTAGAGACAATTACGCTCGTTAGGCGAATTTACTTACGATAATTTCAAACGCAGGTTTGAAAGTAGGACGCGATGTCCCGTGCCGATAAGGTTAGCATCGCCTCTGGAAAACTGCGTTCTCGAGAAATCTTTACTGTACACGACAAGGTTGGGATCTAAATTTAACCAATAGGAAAGTCTGTTGAACAGAAGCACTTCAAATAATTTAGAAAATCTGATTTGAGGAATTTTATTGTAAATAAATAAATGCGTGGTGCTTTTAGTTCTTTCGTATGGATTATTGCTTAACATTGGTAATCTAAAAATTTTCGAAATTTATTATTATTATTTCAATAAAACTCTAACTAGAGAGTTACCTTGATATGAGAACAATGCAATCTTTTAATCGTTGAAATGCCTGAATTCGGAGTATAGTCTCCTCCAAAAGATTTTCATGTTTAAATTTATAATTAATATTTATAATTATATCTTGAAAACTATATCAGATACATTTCCACAAGATGATGTAAATTAATTTCGGGCCATCGGGTACCCCGTTGCTGTTATAATTTCCTTTTTTTGTATTTATCCAAAATATAGTAGTTTTACATAGAAAATTTTATTTGATTAATAATAAGCTGTATTAAAACCATTTTGTTAATATTTTGAAACCAAGTTTCAGGAGGAAAGTGAGAAAACGAATAATTAAATGACAGTATAAAAAAAGACTTCAAGGCAGAAAGCTTAACATATAACTACGTCCTGTAGCTAAAAAAAAACGATTATCCAGAGATATGTAACAAGATAGCGTTAACAAATGAAGTGTAAAAAAAGGGTGAGGCAAGGACGCTGGAAAATTTTACATGTAAGCTCTAAATATAGGCACGGGGTAAAATATAAGCCTGTAGACTGTGGTCGATTTTATATGTTAAAATATATATGTTGAAATTGTGTTACAAAATATATGTCACGGTAATATATATATGGTACATAAATTCCGATAATTTTTACAGAAGAAACATATAAGCACGGATATACTACTCCAGATTTTTTTAAGGGCAGAATCATATATACGGGTGCCATCAAGAAAAACTACAGGTCGAGTTATAATATCAGATTAGCATTAATTAATACGACGGTGGCATGAGAAATACCCGTGTTTGGAAACAGATGGCGCTTGGTGCCAAAATCAGGCTTTGGACCTTAGGAGTTCTTTACAAGTTCCTCGGATGTAACGTTCTTTTATAATTTATCACCGTAATCAGAGGATTTTATCTTTCACAAACAAAGATAACTTTTGTACATTTTTATAAACTCTATTAGAAACTGTTTATTATAATCATACTGCGGATCGACGACCGTCTCTGTAATTCAGCATAGAGTCGTTCCGGTTTGCACACCCTCTCCGCCCCCCATTAGCTTTAGTTTACTCTATCGCATTTACTATATACCTTTTATTAATTACTTTTAGAATTCCCTTTTATTTTAATTAAATTTGATTTCCTTTTATTTTTTTCGCTTCTTATTGGAATTTTTTTTTTTTTGTAATTTGTGCAGATATATTTGTTTTCTTTTATATCTGCTTTGTCGCCTAACAAACGTCCCCGCCAAAATCTTATGAATACCTCGATTAAGGATCATGATTGTTTCGAAGTTGTCAGCGACACAGAGTTTTATTGCACAATATTCTAAAAAAATCTCGATTTATAAATTATATGCCGATGTTCATCGCAATCCTGGTGTTTCGAATGAAAACTTTTGTGGCGATCTCTGCGAAGCCCTTGGTAGCCCTTGCATATACATCGTCCAACAAAGCCATATTTAGTTGTCAGCAGTATTGGCAACATTTTCGAGATGTGGGGAAAAATATGCTGCATATTGCGTGCACTACCTACGCCCTTCATAGAGTTACGGAATTTATTAGAGAGCAATTTCAGCAAGAATATTAATTAATTAATTAATCACGCCAAAAAAGCTTTCTTGAAAGCACCTACAAGAATTGCTTTATACAAAGATAAATGGCCAGCACTTTCCTTACTTTCGTCTCCAGTCGTAACAAGATGGGGGACGTAAAAGCCTCTTCATTTTATTCAGACAATTTGGAGAAAGTTGCTGATGTAATAAACAATTTAATTGAGGATGCATAAAGCGTAATTCGAATCACAAACAATACAACTAAAAGATGGAATTGAAAAATATTAGATGTTATATAATAGACAAATTAAAGAATATTTCTGGTGATTTTGGTGCTTCCATATATAAAAAAATCGATGCAATTTTTACCCGCAACCTGGATTTGTCAACAACGGACGCTCTTCTCACAAGTTGTGATATGGAAAGAAGCTTTTCTATATTTAAGGATTTTCTAACAAATAAGTGAACACATCTTGCAGCCGAAAATGTAGAGTACGGTTTAGTAATTAATGTTAATAAACATGATATCTATAAAATATAGCCTTAGACATTACTTATCACAGTTTAATGACTTTGACATATTGGGAACTAAATGATGCGTCTACGCCTCTGATATTTTACATTTAGATTGATCGTCTCTCGTCAGGCAAACACGCAGTATCCTCCGACTGTATACCGCTTTCCCTAATGCATATGCACGCCGTGGTTGGACGAATGTGTCGTACCTCACTCTACTCCAAGCGTAAGCGATAGAGGCAGTCGTCGATCCGCGGTATGATAATAATGGTTTAACACACGCACTTCTTCAGTCTACCTTGCCCGTGTAGTCTATATCCACCTTAAAAGCAACAAAATATGCTGTTATTCGTGTTGATATCTACAATGAGTCAAAAGCTACAGCAAAACACTAAATCACTTCTTGCGTAACAAATTAGCAACAAAATATGCAACTGGTTTGCTGCTGGGCTTATAAAGCGGCAACACCAACTTAATGGATACAATGAAGACGAGAAAGTTTCCTCGTGCCACATGAAGAAACTGGAATGTTTTCACTAGTGTGTCAAATGGAGTACAGAAAATAACATCAGATTGATGTGTTAATGTTCAATACTAAAGTTTTGTTTTTTCATGCATATCTGTACTCCTAAAGCACTAATTTGAAGTAGATTATATTCGTTAATGCGACCATTTCCTTTT
>LR736861.1:5171618-5185724 GCA_902654985.2 Oryctes borbonicus | reverse complement strand
CACTAATTTGAAGTAGATTATATTCGTTAATGCGACCATTTCCTTTTTCCGATTAGTTCGGAATAGCGAGTTTGTACTGTAGTTTAGAAAACATATAACTGAATCCAAGGAATCCAAGAGAAACCCAAACTATTCCTATTAAAAAAAAAATGAAAATTGAAGCTATGCAACCATAAAAATTTGCAACCCAATTACTGCTATTACACAACTTGTTCTGTTTGGGGCGTTTTAGGTCTGACATGATCGATCAATCAAATTTACGACCTGATTATAACTTTTATCCTAAGAAAAGACAATAGAATAGAATAGAATTTTCACTTTAATGTCTTCATAAAACAGCGTTAAAACTCTATCAAAACTTACAGCCACGCACATATTAGTTATACACAAAAATATTAACCATATCAGCTTTTATCTAGTTGGTTGAACTGCATACACAGGAAATGCAAAATATTACAATAGTCACGTAAATAACATATATAACAATTAGTCACCTAAATGAACTACTAAATGTACTAAATGAAATGTAATTACACCTGCTGAAGGAACTAACCTAAGAAATCTATTTGTAAATTCTCACGCAAATACCTTCCAAGTGCATAAATTTAATATAATGAATAAGTTCTAAATACGCATATTTATCTGTTTGAAAAGTTTAAAGGGACTATAATATATAAAGAGTTTAAAGTAGGTTAATTCATCAAACTAATAAAGGAAATCTTAAAGTACCAAAGGAGAGAATTTCATTATTTAAACGATTTATGGAATTGCTCCTATAGAAATATTTATTTTGGAATTTATAAGATATAATCATTAATCCCGTACCTTGATAATATACACACACAAAAAAGATTCGCAGAAGCTTTGTGCACACAAACACATACCTGCCAGCTAAAACATGTAAAGTATGTTTACTGTTTTGGGCACGCCGTATAAAATAGCATTATTTATCGCGAATTTTAAAGATAAACACCGGCGTGTACTTACCTTATCAGAAATAAGCGTTATCCATTAATTTTCCCCCTAAGGCGTTTGATTCGCGTTATGGAAACGGCACACACATACACAGCTAACTGGGATGGGCCACCATAAACAACAAAACGTACATAAGCACTGGCTGAATTACCGAATCAAACTGGCGGTGACACTACTACGAATCGAAGCCGTTCATAACCTGAAAACAAGCAAATTCGTTCTACATTTTTCCTAAATCGCACCTAAGGTTATTATCTTACGTTATCGCGTGGAAACCTATCGCTATCCGAATACCGACGGATAGATCGATGTTAGCCGTCGAGTAAGACGTTCTAAATTAGATTAAATGCGGGTACTACTTTTCGCGCGCGCTGTTTATGGGCGTAGCGATTCTATTCTACAACAACATGTCGTCGGTTGAACATTTAAAACATTACGTCATTCGTATACATAGCTATGCAGTCACGCCCCGCAAGAAACGTAACGTTCGCGAATAATCAGAAAAACAGGGAATATGATAAAGATTAGAGATATAGAGGTTTGCATTGATATTGAGGGGATCGAATAATGGCTATTTATAGAGGCATTTCTTCATAAAACTGATGCATTCTATGTATGTTGTAATATCCTAACCGATTCTAGATTAAAATATACAGTTGTGTGCAAAAGTATGCATAGTACCATTGTTTCTTTTATTCAATTTGATAATTTGGTACGTAAGGGTATTTTTACGTTACTAATCATCCAAGCATATTTTATATAGTACGCATTAACAATTTCAACAACACATAAGTATCGGCACCCTCCGCACCACATAAGTTTAATTTATTATATAGTAATATAATAATTCCGGGACGGCCGTTTCGAGGACACGAATTACTATATAATAAATTAAACTTGTGTGGTGCGGAGGGTGCCGATACTTATGTGTTGTTTACCATACTACGCCACAGTCCTTGCTATCATTATTTAACAATTTCAAATTTATACATGGATTATAGAAGTAGAGATTGTTGAAAGCAAGCAGTAGAAGAAGAAGCGAACAACCAAATTGACTAATTCCCGTTCTCGGATAATTTAGTAATTATAAACAACAAAAAACTGGAAATAGATACCTGCAGACACGAAACTAACAGTAGCAGATACATTCTAAGAAATTGTAACAGATTCTAACCATTGTGTCCACAAAGTGGGCGCGATTAATTTCTTAATCAATAGACCCATAAAATTTCCCTTGAATAAAAGAAGATACGATAAAGAAATGTATAAAAAATTACCTATTTATAATAGTTATTCTTCAACAGATGTCGACCACATCCTTAACAGTATCCAATAAAGGCATTATGTAAGAAATTCCACGACTTTAATTCTGACAGAACCCGCGATAAGAATTTTGTAAAACTTCGCTTTCACAGAATACTGAAAAGTATTACTGAAGTTTTTAGGGGGCAATATATGAGCCTGTGTTTCAGTTCACAAAATACAGTCAAAAACAGATGCAATTGAAAAAATAAACCGGATACCAAAGAATGGTTCAGGTAAAAATCGCATTCGCTACATTGAGCCCACATTGTACAAACAAATGGATTTAAAGTACATTAACGCTATAGAAAGATCAAATCGTCAAATGCAATACAACACATAAACGAAACCGGGTATAATGCTAATTATACCCGATTTTATTGTTAACTAAACGAGAAAACCTAAAATTAACTAAAAACATGAAAATTATACGCTTATAAAACCATTTATATGAAAAAGAAGGCATCTATTAAATAGGAATGGACAATGTTTACGTTTCAAGGCAAGAACCTTTTCTTTTAGTTTCGTGTGTTTCGCTTGTTTTAGGGTATACAGGCGCCAAAGTAGGTACATACTTCTAAATATCTGTTAGAGTAAGAATAGAACAAGACATGGTAGAATTAAAATGTTCTTCGCGTCATTCAGTCGTACGGCTGACAATGGAAATCCACGAATTCCCGAAACAATTGTTCCGAATTAATCAATAACTCATATAGAGTCCGGCGATATTTTAGTTTAGCTACATACATAGTTACAATTCAAAATAAATTGAAATTAAATTTGTGGATAAAAAAATAAGAATAATTGTATACGTCTCGATCGGACGATATCTGAGTTTGTTGTTTGTGATTTCAAATAAATGTCCAAATATTGGCGAAAAGATATTAGTTTCTCCACTTCAATTAAATATCAATCAACAATTCGGACCGTCGGCAGAATTATCTTAAATGCCGTGCGAGTTAATATTTTGGAGAATTGCTTTTTAATTTAATATTGTTTCACTTTCAACTGTAATGATAATGATAAAACAACTAAAAACAATCAAATGATAAAAAAAATATTCATTATTTTGTATGGCTCTGTATGTTGTGTAACCTTCACTGCAACATTAATTAGATGTTACCACGATGCGGCCATATTCTATAAAATAATGAAGAATATAAAGCCTAGCTACAGAAATAAATATTCAACAAAATAATATTCATTGTCTTCATTTTCCTATTTTCAAATATAATGTGAGGGGAATTTGTAATTAGTATTATTGAATAAAATTAACAATAATTGGCGACGGAGTTATGGGAATAAGGTTTTAATTTTCATACTAGCCAACATTTTAATTGCAAATTCCCAAACATACCAAGGTTGCCGAGCCTGATTAAGTAATCGTTCATTTCTTTGACGTTGTTATCAGATACATCTCTGGTTCAGCGCTGATCAATTCTTTCGATAAAAAAAATTGATTAACTCGACCAGAAAAATAATATAAGATGGTATGAAACATATTTTGTCTATTTGTCTTTGAAATATATATTTATTTTGCTTTAATATATCATTGCATTGGAATTGTGAGGTTATACCACGTGTTTTTTCAACAGGCCTCTCTTAAGGATAATCCTGATAAACCAGGACAAGAAACAGCGCCAATTCATCGTATAAGAATCACGTTAACATCACGTAACGTCCGTTCGCTTGAAAAAGTATGTTCAGATTTAATTGATGGTGCTAAGAAGCAAAAACTGCGCGTTAAAGGACCAGTACGTATGCCAACCAAAACACTACGTATTACCACAAGAAAAACTCCTTGCGGAGAAGGTTCAAAGACTTGGGATAGATTCCAGATGCGAATCCACAAGCGTGTGATCGATTTGCATTCTCCATCTGAAATCGTCAAGCAGATAACATCGATTTCCATTGAACCTGGTGTCGAAGTTGAAGTTACAATTGCTGATCCATAAACTAAGTACAAAACATGTTGTCTTAAGTTTTATTACCAATAAATCTCCTTTTTTTATTTGGTAACTTGTTGTTTTATTTTATGTTGGAAATTGAATGTGGTAAATTTTAGGAGTGATATTTGCATAGCTCAATCTAAAGAATTTGTTTGAATATTTTGATCAGTAAATTGTCTCATTTCAAGAATTTTGAAATTTCACACCAGTTTTTAGAAATCTTCTGAAGAAGGTGACAGCATGGTCAGCGAAACGTCAAGTAAAATTTTAACTACGCGACATCACTCGAAATACATTTTTACTATGAATTACGGTCGTGAAAGCCTACACTCGACTATTTAATGTTTAATGTCTGAAGAAAGGTTCTGCTTCAAACTGGCAGAATTTTAATTTTTAATTAATTAATATATATATATATGCATATTAATCAGCATTAAAAACACTATTACTTTGTTAATTTAACCTACTTTCTAGAATCAATAATAACAGAGATAGCGATGGTGAACGGTTAATTTGAATCAGCCTGTATACATACGTCTATGTTGTCTTAACCGAAGACATCTCGTTACAAATTCGCTCAACCGGCAGTTCACGAGTGGCGACGTAAATATCCACTCGTCATAAATCCCGACACAAAAATCTATCAAGGTTTCAAGTGCGGTGATCTTAGTGATCATGGAATGAGCTGCAACTGTTGATAATTATCAATAATACATTCATTGGTCGCGTGTTACTTACCTTCCCCATGGCACCAAGATCACCGACCTTCTGGCCTATGATTTTTATGTGGGAAGTCTTGACAATAAAACAACGATCTTTTTTTTTATAGTAAAATGTAATTGTATCTTTAGCACAATAGTAATCTAAAGCTACAACAAAGCATCTCTATGTTTGAGTGATGACAAAAACTTGTTACACTAAAAAATAGTATTTTTACAGGAAAAATAAAAATAGTTCATAATTATAACCAAAACACACTGCATAATCTTTATTCGTTTAGGAAAATAGATCTTTTTCAATATATGTTTTTTTTTTCTTTTTATACAACTTTACCAGAATATTTTGCAAATATTCACAAAAATATATATATACTATATACCGTGTAATTTTTTGCTATCAACCGTTTAATGTCCACTGTAGATGTTTAAAAGAAAATACTCCTAAAACATAGAAAAATGTTGCAAATGTAAGGTTGTACAGGGTATCCCATAACTTCACGTGCAACCTCGTATAATTCTATTCTGTTTTCTGAACAAGAAAACTCCACAAAAACATTTTTTTTTCTTCGAAATTAGCCGTCGTTTTCCTTTTTTTGCTCAGAACATATACAAAAATATGACCTTTTTCAAGCGCTGTTGAAAATCATAGAACACCTTGTATGTAAATCAAAACGTTAGTGTATTGTACGTTCCCTCATATGAAACAAAATAAAAATACAGCATTATGATTTGCAGTAGCAGTTAATCCAATGTAAAAAATAATAAATCAAACGAATTTATGAAGTGACAAGATCGTGCTCTTAATTACAAATAATAAAAAAAAACTTGCACCATAGAATCAAAAAGTGTTAATAACATTACGTCATAATACCTTAATTGATCTAAATTATGCCAATGATATATTTACAAAGTTTATGTTGAGTTTTACAATTAGAATATTGATTAATTTTATGAACGGAAAATAACCTAAGTTACAATAAAAACTAACTATTGGATACATGGAATTTTGGTAAGGTTTAAGTATTTTTGTAATATTAGCATTGTCGTTGAAGGTTTTTTTTTTGTATTTAACACAAAAACGAATTGAAAATTTTGAAATTCTTAATGAAACATTCTGTATAGCTACGTATCATTTGCAGATATACAAGGTGAATTCAAAAAATCACAACTAAATTTTGGGCAAGGCAGAGAAGATGTTGCATATAAATGCTTCATACAAGAAGAGGGTAGCACTTTATATACCTCATTTTCATTAAGATTTCAAGATATTGTAATTATTCTAACGTTAAGCATCTACAGTATCTCGATAAAATAACGCATTATACAACAACTAACACTGAGGCACGTCAATTTTATTTTTTACAAAAGGCACAACTGACATTAAAAATAGTTTTCTTTCATTTTCTCCTTCTTAGTTATGACGATATTCTTTTTTTTTTTGCCATTAACCTGGAACTCGATGAGATTAACTAAAAGGAAACTACTTTTAATATCAACTAGTGCCATAATAAAATTGGCGTGTTTCAGCGTTTTCCAAAAAAATCACTTAATATAAATAGGCGCGCTACTTAACCGACACACCGCATATATTCATCATCTAAAATTAGTTTTGCTGAATGGCTTTTAAACAAGACATAAAAAGTTTGGATGAGGCTAAGAAAAGAATACGAACCTTACAAAATTACGAAAGATAAATGATTAGGACAAATAAAAGCTTTGATTTTATGGTACAATCAATGATTATTAAAAAAAGAGCTTTAGAAATTTGTAAAAATAGCTTTATAAACTGCATATTAAATATTATATACGGAGAATATATAATTTTTATTAAGGCAATATACGTTATGCTACTAGCGTAAGTTAGAATATTACATATAAATTTCATATCGATTAACAGGAATAAAGCTATCCTTAAAATTCAATAATAATAATAATATATAAAATTTCTCTCATCAAAAGATTAATAGCAATAAATATAAACAAAAAAAAAAGAAAAAAAGAGAAAAAAAAATTATAATAAACAATTCTGTAAAATCATAAATTAAGGTATCTATATAAAATATTTTCAAAGTATATTACTTATACATAGATTATTACATAATATGTATTTATTTTCTTGTTTTTTTTTTTTACAATTATTCTGCGTTTCGTTCTTCCTTCATCGTTTGTCAATATATATTCTCCTTAATTAACTTATCGCTCACTTAAGGCTATGCAAAATGAAGAAAAAAATAATAAAATGAAAAACAATGACCTCTTTCTTTTAATATTACAAAAAAGTACAACATTAAACAATGAATAATAATACAAAAATTCATTTTTTCTTGTTTGTACTTGAAACCTATAAATATGCAGATATTTTAATTATATTATGATTTTCTTAAATATTAAATACCTTCACTTTTTTTAATATGTTCACGTAGATATTAACTGTAAACAAAAGAAATAATACCGTTAATATCATCACTTACACAGGGTGAGTTTTTTTCGATGTTTAATATTGGGGTCTCGAAAACTAGTGGAGATAGGGAGACGATCAAATTGAGAAAGAAATGCAGTTTTACGAGCTCAATTGAACGCCCCTTTTGCTTTTTTTTTGAAAAAATGTGCGGCTGGCTAAATATTATTACGCTTACCGGGTTAAAATCTATGAATTTTGCATTAGTTAATAGCAAGGGATAAAAATAAATCACTATCAAAGTTTTTGTTTTTTGGATTATGTAAAGTACAATAACGTGCAATAGTTTCTGCGCGTTTTCCACTTTGCTCTTTATAAATCCAGAATCCTCATAAGATTGGTACAGTAACAATTCATTCGTTATTGCAGTTTTGAAGCGTGCTAAGGATATACACCAAGGCCCAGTCCAAGAATCCCGCAGCATTTTTTTTCAATTTTATATTCTCTTACGCTTTTTATATTAAAGGTTTAACATTGCCGTTTAGGTTCACTTTGTCCCATTCTTCTGCTACTTCAAGTTGCTCAACTTTTCGTCTTTTTTCTTCTTCTAATGAAAAGTCCCAATCATTCGGTAGGTTCACTGGGAGAAAAAAAGAATGCGCCCAGCCTGAGTAAGAGAGAAGATTATGCGGTATATGTCCCTCTACGATAGGTAAAACCCGAACCGACCCAAGTGAATAATTTATTTAAAAGTGGCCGAATTCAAAGCTCATCGCCTTACTGTTTAAGAAAGACATTATAATCTCTGTCGGATGCCGAACACAGCTTGAAATCAAGCTACTTTACGGACATAACATGTATTTTATTATTTTATTTATTTTATTCCAATTATTTGTGATGCTGAATCCGAACTTATGATTAGTAAACACAATATAGAGAACCTGTGAGTTATCATGGGCGATATGTGGGAAAAGTTAGGAGCACCAGTTCCACGAAACAGAAATATCTTACATCGACATGTTATCCAAATATGGGAGGCCATCAGAGGAACATCGATTTGTGCAAATTTAATAGATTCTACGTAGATTGTAACAAGTTGTGGAAAATGACGGTTATTGGACCGATTATTAATTTCCATTTGTTGATAGTTATAGAGGTTTTATTTATTTTGTTAGGATTTTTAATTATTTTATTTGAACTTCAATTTAGTTAAACAACACATAAGTATCGGCAACCTCTGCACCACACAGGTTTAATTAATTATATAGTAATTAATCCAGGACGGTTGTTTCGAGGACACGAATGGTCCTCATCATTTGGTCACCGGTTGATGTACGCCACAGTCTTTGCTATCATTATTATTCAATTTAGTTTGGAAGAATTTGTTTTTAGTTTGTTAGAGTTTCTATTAATTGTTTGTTTGAACTTTTATTTATTTTATTAGAGTTTTTATTATTTTTTACAATTTTCATTTAGTTTGTTAGAATTTTTATTTATTTTGTTAGAATTTGAAATTTTATTTGTTCGAATTTATATTTTTTTCCAATATTGCAGTTAAAATTAGGGGATTATATTGAGAAACCACAATATAACAACTGTATTCGGCGTTCGACACAGATTATATTCAAATAAAATCGCATCGTCTCCAAATAATGCGCTTTTTAAACAGTAAGGCGTATAGTATATTTCGTATACAATACTACGATACTTCCTCATCGGCCGCTCTTAGATAAATGAGTCACTCGAGTCGGTTCGGGTTTTACCTGCTGTAGAGGGGCATATATCGCATAATTTTCTCTCTTACCCAGACTGGACGTATTCTTTTTTCTCCCAGTGTACGACGGATACATTAGAAAGTAGAGAAAATGCCGTATCGTTTTCCATTTTCCATTTAATGCAAAATGTCTACACATATCATGGGTATTAACATACTCAAGAAGCATGGACATCACATCGTTTTGGCAATAGATTCATTACAAGTGTACATTGTGACCTCATCCAGGCATGTCAATCTTAATGGGTTTGAATATATTTGGGAATGTACTTCTGTTCTAGTCTAGTAAGTAAGGAATATGGGCGCATTTTATATGTCCTCAGAATTCGTTGGATAAAAAAAAAAAACAAAACAAAAAATTTAGATCTATTGACGCAACGTTGATTGAGCTGTCTGGATTAGCATGAAAATATGCCGAACTATTTATTTCATTGTCTTCATTCTAACCCAGACAACTTATTCCAGCATAATGTCTGGATTTTAGAAATGCCAAAACATTTAACACTCTACTTAAAATAACCAATTTAAAGGTAATTTCAGTTTTGTTCAAGATGTCTAATTAGCCGTGCATTTTTTTCAAAAATCTCATCCAAGTGAACTCGTAAAACTTTAAGTTACTTACAGATTTGACGGTGAATTTGATGTAATCCTTTTTGTGAGTGAGATCGAAATCTGGATAATGTGCATAGACTTGTTTACAGACGGTTTTCATCGTGATTTCTTCCAAATTAGCCCCTTCCAGGATATCTTTAACGTATGATTTGATTTCTTCGTCCTATCATGGTTGGAAAGAAAAAAAGACGAATAAGTAAACAGATAAGGAAATACAAATAGAACTTACTGTTGGTGGATTTTTAGGTTTCTTTACTAAAGGTTCGTCTTCCGACGTACTTCCTTCTTCTTCCTGATGTTCGCTCTCTTCTGAACTGTTATTACGAGCCGGTTTCCTACCTCGTTTAGCGGGAGTCTTCTTCTTTGCCGAGGCAGCTGTTGCAGCTGCAGGCTTACGTCCTTTTCGACCCGGTGTACCTTTGGGTTTGGCCTTACTATTGGCTACTTTTCTTTTCTTGGTTTTAGGTTCGTCCTGCAAAAGATGAAAATACAGGTGATAATATTCTTTGGAACTTTTATCGAGTAACAGGAAATTCGAGAACACAAATTTCTATAATGACCTGACGTTAGTTGCCTCAAAGCAGCCTATTGCTGACCAAATATCATCACACCAATCATTGTCACACAAGATTGCGAGCAAAATTTGAAGGATTTTTAAAAGCTTTTTTTTCTCCTAAAACGTTGAAACGTGATTAACAATTTATATTCCTAAATAACTAATACGTGAAAATTCTAAAGTAAATAAACAATTTCATGTAATTTCTCTAGTTTCTATTGGAAACTAATTACGGGGGAACTGGTAGCTTGTAGATTCTCACCTCACTTTCTTCAGAGCTTCCGGCGCTCTCCTCGACATCACTGACCTCTTCCTCATCGGATTGGGCTTTTCTGCTTCGCCGCTTGCGTTTGTTGGCACGAGGTTTGTCTTCGCTCGCATCCGAAGGGCGAAACTCCTCGTCACTCTCGCTAGAACTCTCGTCCTTCAGATTCGACCGCTTGCCTTTGTCCCTCCTGCCTCTGGGGATCGGTTTCTCATCGCTGGAATAAGATTCGTCGTGCGAAGAATAGCCTGCAATAGGAACGAATTAATATTATTTGTACCCATCCGTATAAGCTTTGCAATATAAAATGATAATATGATCTTAAAAGCGTAACCGAGAGGGTCATTTGAATTATTTTTCATGATAAGATTAAATCTTCATATTTATTTGCAAGTTTGAGAATGCAATTTACGATTAATGTTTGTTAGCGTATCTTATACATTTTAAAGCATGCTTACTACAGATTACCATTTATCATTGAGAGCTATAGCAAAAGCAACAGAGTGGGGGACCTAAATCCTACCATTCACCTAATGTCTGCAGTTTCCACATTTTGCAGTACCATATTTTCACTTATATCAACAAATTGTTCGCTGTGTTGCAAAAATTTTGTGAAATTGGTGGAGTAAGTCGCAAACCCGGTATAGTGCGTATTCTTACAAAAAGGTATATTTACGTTGTACTCTCCGCTGAGAGATCTGCATTTCGGAGTTTCTGGGGCTAAACAACGGATATGCTAACATCATAAGCGAGCGTTGTTGATTTAATTTATTTTTCAATAATTAAGTTCCGATGACCTAATGTACCTTTCTCTAACAAAACGTACTACAGTGACAGACTCAAGAGAAGAACTGCTGAACCTATGAACAGGAAGCTTTCACAGGAAACTGATTTGTCGTACTTGTCGGTACATTTTTAGAAAAGATCTACAAAAATATTCGAATAAAATTCGTGTCCCATAGATCACGTAGTTTGAGTGCAATATTGAAATTGGTTTGAAAATCACATGAGCAATGACAATATCCTTGACAAATCCCTCCTCTCAGACCCCATTTGGTTTCACTTAAATGGTTTTATTAACGAACAAACCATTGAATTCTGAAATAACTGATGTTTGGTTTATTTAAAAAAGAGTGAACATTTGATAGATTTATTGGTTTAAAATGAACACATGTTTACGTTTTGTGCCACAGAAGGGCGAAATTTACCAAATTTTCAATTTCGTATATTTCGCATATTTTAGCACAGAATAAGAATGTTTTGGGGTATATAGGCGGATACTTATAAATATCTTTTATAATGTGGATAAAACGAGACATATTAGAATTAAAGTTATTTTCTTACATTATTCAACCATATGGTTGATAAGATGAATTCGCAAATTCAGAAAACAATTATTCCAAATTAATCAAAAGAATTTATTACATAAAAAAATGCATATAATTTACACAAATATATGAAGGAAAAAATTCAAAAGTAGGAAAACAAAGCCAATAAAGACCTACCTCTATTATTAGCTTTAACAGCTGCTGTTCTTTTCGGTCGTCCACCACCAATAGGCTTTCCAGAATCTTTAGGTTCGATCAAAAACTCAACGATTCTCTCTCCGATCTCCTCTTTATTACCTTTCTTCTCTAAGTCTAACATTTCACAAACACTTTTCAACTGCTTAACTTCAAATTTCTGAACGCTGGACAACTTCTTCCCATATTCATCACTATCCTTCGCGAAGTCAAAGCCATTGAATTTCTTAATATTCTTCTTGATCATCGTAGTCTTTCCGGGAGTTTTATACAGTAAACGGTGAAGCAATTTAAGGTCATCGTTCTTGAAGCGAGATATCGAGGCATCGATACGTGGTATATCCCCTAAGGCAATACCTCGACCTGTTGGTACTTCCAATTTAGTCACCTGCAATGTTAAAGCATTAGATAAGCATTATAAATCAAAAAAAGACATACCTCTTTTGAATCCCTCGGTAGGTTATCATTAAATCGTTGCACTTTCTTACGCTCACGTGTTCCAGATATCTCTAGAGGTTGATCGAGAAGTGGCACTGATTTTTTATCATCATCGTCTTTCTCGTTATCTTCTTTTTCGCTTGTATCTTCTGATTTTGTATCATTTTCAACTTCCTTCTGTGTTTTGTTGGTTTTCTTTTCAGGTTTAGCATCTTCTCCTTCCTCGTCTTTTTCTTTATCTTTTACTTCAACGTTAGCATTGCCTTTAGTTTCTTTTTCTGGTGTGTTTTCCTTAGATTTTCCATCCTCATTTTCTGTTTGCTCGTTTTCCTTAACCTCATTACCGACTTCCATTTTTTCTGGTTTCTCCTTTTCTTCCGTATTCTTCTTTTCGTCCCCCTAGCCAACAAAGAAATATTTAAACTATGAAGAATTTAATTCATTTTCCCGCTTTTTAACACAACAACAGACGCCATACTTGATTATCTGCATCCAAACATGTTGTTTATGATCTTAACGGTTTGAGGAACTTCGTGCATTCGGGAACTATCATTGAAAATATGCGAAATTACCTGAAACGCTACGTGATGTTGAGGAAAAAATAAATACGTACCTCGGGGGAAATATTTTTAGTATTTTCACCCTCACTCGACATGTTCACTGCTTGCTACCGCGTCCAGAAATGTCCAATGAGAAATCACACGCGTTGCACAACTGGCCAAACAAGTTGTTTACATTAAACCTTCCGCTATGTGTATTCAATTTATATGTACAACTAGATTATGTATATTAATTTTTTGAAATTTTCGTACGAATTTGCTTGGATCTTGTAACAAAATCGCTATTCTTTGTTCTTACAACGCATTCAAAAATAGATACGACGCATTTAAAATTAAAAAGAATTCTTCTATGGTTTGCTATTATCCTAACAAAACAAATATTAATATGTAGAGGTTTAATTATTTATTAACGTAATTAATTCCTGGATTTAATAGAAATGTTAATTAAAATAGAAAAAACCGCTATCTACTAAATTCCCTTCTCAGTTCTTAATCATAGACCACAGAAAATACAGATGCGAAAGTTTTTGGCGATATCTTTAATTGTCGTGGTTCAAATCTCATGACCTTGAGGTAAAAATGCCATGTTTGTAATGGTGTACATTCACGAAATTCAAATTTTATAGTATACATATTCCATATTTTAGTTCAAGGATATTCGATAATTTACGTAGAAAATCGTTTATACAAAAACGTAGGCATACCTATAAAATAGGTAAATTAAAATCGCACATTTCACAAAAAATTAGGCAAACATTCACTAACTAAAACAATGAATTATTATCACTTTAGGAAAAGGTGTCCATTAAAACAAATACACTGTGGTTACATTTTATTTATTTAAAATTATTAGCCTCGAAATTAAATAAATAATGATAGCAAGGACTGTGGCGTAGTATGGTAAACAACACATGAGTATCGGCACCCTCCGCACCACACAAGCTTAATTTATTATATAGTAATATAATAATTAGTCCGGGACGGCCGTTTCGAGGACACGAATGGTCCTCATCATCAACCGGTGACTGAATGGTG